>NW_023607707.1:0-35145 GCF_013339725.1 Rhipicephalus microplus
TCGCATTTATAGCGCGCTTGTGTTGAACACACCCGTTTCGCTAAACATTCAGCGTCTGTGGTGCTGTCAGTGTGAAAAAAATTCCAATGGATTATGAGATTTGCTTAAGAAATGAGTGATATGAAGCTGCTCAGTCGTTACAAGCGGAACAGTGAGACATAATCATGAGCATTAGACACAACATAAACAAAGAGTGTATCTACGTAGGCACGTGTATTGCTTTACAGCGCCAAGTGAGCACTTGGTTATTTTGTGAAATGATGAATTATGACCCAGCTGATACATTAAAACTACTTTAAATATGCGCTCTAGGAGAGCTTGCAACAGCCGTTGTCAGGAGCATGGGCTTTCATTTATTCGCAGCACGGTTTACGCAAACACCTAAAAACGAAGCATGGCACGCAAATGAGAAGTGGATGGAACGGGGCCCGAAACAATGTCACGTTTTGAAGGCCAAGCGTCTCCAGACATTTAGGAAGAGGATACGGGACCTATTCTTTTCGTGTCTGTGGAGACTCTAAGAGAAAAATCTGGATTGACTAACATCTTCAGTTTACCATCTAACACCTGGAGCCCGCCAGTGCAAAATTTCGAATTACATTCAGGTTTTCTTAAGTTATCCGTATATTATACCAGGATGCACACCGCATTCCTGAAGTGCATAGTATACTGTTCTTCGCGATGACAAGTGGCTGCAAGCAGTGTGTATTCTGTGTAACACTTAAGTTTTGGTGCTGTAATAATTGTTGGGGTGTTTAAAATTGCACATGCATATGAATAAGCCCTTTATGCCTGCCCTCTTCAGACATTATTATGGTGTGCAGCACGACTGATATGCCAGACTACTATTTATTGTATTTGTTTCACTGTGCAGTGTTATTGCACCTCGGTGAAGCCAGGCCGTCAGCCATTTTATCTGCATTTTCAAAGAGTGTAGGACGTGGCAAGAATAAGTTCGAGTGAACATGACTATAGTTTCACAGTCTTTTACAGTGCAGCAGCAAACAGCTGCGGCACGCATATCTTCTGCAGATAAACTTGAGGAAAAAGACACACATATTTTGGGTATACAATCATCCAACAATCGTAATATGCAAAAATGATTTCAAGAAAAAGAAAAATGTATTATAGACAAAGCTCTTGTTTTAGATCCGAAGTGTGAGCCCTGAGAAAAAAAAACGTGAAACTCAGATTGGCAACATTATGTAACATCCAAATCATTTTGTGCAAAAATGCTTAAAACAAATAATAGAGAAATTCTCCATATTTAGACTCTGTAAGCTGTACGTGCCGTTTTTTTTTCTGAATTCTTAAATGAGCCGCAAATCACATGTAAAATGGTGTTCAGAAAATATTTCTATATTTACAGCAGTGTCATGTCATATTTATCGGGCAATTATTTCTACTCCTAAGGACATATCTCCTAAGGACTTTTTCTAAATTTGTTTCGAAGTTGAATAAAGGATGTATTCGGCTAGTCTGTTGCTGTTTATGATCGCTTCTTGCGCTGGTCACTGAAGAGGTGAAATGCACGTGAGCAGAGTTCGCAGAAGACAATTCTTTATCAAATAAAACTTGTTGATTGTTTGCCGTTGGTGTCCGAAGCCAGACAGTTCAAATTACTTCTACTACAGTGTGCTTAACGGACGATATAAAAATAAAAGAATTTTATTTTTAAATCACTATTTTTCTTCGTCGTAGATATTTATTCAGAGGTGAGACCACTGCACAACCTGAAAAAGAAAGAGGCGCTCTCGCGTGTCTTCCTGCAGTTCGTGGGTGTGTGCCACAGTTCCCAGGCACTTCCTTCTTTTCTTCCCGTGCGTGATCGTTCATCGAATCGCCATTTTCTACCAGCAGCAAGCGTTACAGTCAGACAAGAATATTGATTCTGGTCAACTGGCATCGAACAAAGTTCATACAAGAGAGCAACTACCGAATGCCCAGAGGATCCGCAGCGCCAAATCATCGGCAGATGGGAAGACGTGTTGATGTTAGAAGAACGAACCCTCAGATGCGCGTGGTACGAGAAAGGTCGCCATGCCTTCGCGACAGGTCAAGAGAATCTCGAGTCTGTGAACTGGGTCCTTCTACGCATCCACACGTCCAGAGCCACCGGGGATTAACCGATTACCCTCAGCAACGAAAACAATCTCTGTCGGTGCGTCACCGACGATATGCCGCAGCAAAACTAGCTACAGGAATTCAGTTCATTGAAGTCAGTGGCAGTGACGGTGACCAGCAGCCCCTGATGTGGACTCAGCTCTTCAAGTGGGTCGAGTGGCAGCTTCCTTGCACCAAAAATCTCTGAGAGCCCTTCAACAGCATGCTGAAGCATGGATCAGCAAGCTTCCCACGTTTAAGCTGTCGATCTACCGGGCTCAAGAATCAACTTCTGCGGCGTTCGCCAAAAGCCAGGTGCAGGGCTTCTCGCGCAGCGAATTCCGCCAACCGACATCGCATCGTGGCTTGCATGGAGGCTATAGATGCAGAGTGTGGGTCAGTGATTGCTGGTCGCTGTCGACGAAGTACAATCGGCTGTTGCTGAAGCGAAAAATGAATCGCGTAGCAGGCTGAAGTTTATTTCAGCCTATATAGTGCGGCTTCTTGTCGGCGAAATGTGTTTGCCTGTTTCGCGTGCCGATGAACGCGAATTTATCAATTAAAGTGGATTGAAATCGATGTGCTGTTTTAAAATAAAGATTGGTGGAACTACCCGCGACGACTGCCTTCAAATTTTCCTTATGGAAACGTGGCACCTAATTGGTCATAAAGAAATGTATTGGATTAGGTAAGCAATAACGTTCCTTAAAGTATTCTGCAATAGTGCCTCATAATATTCATGTACTCTTCTAAGCTTCATTCACACATGTTTTCATCAGCATGTCGCTCTATGCTCCAACGTTCGGTTCAATAGAAGGTCTTAACTTCGCACAAGCTATTCACTCATAAAATGTTACGAATTGTTTAGTGTTGAGTTGTAAGCATATTATTGCGGGTTTCACACGCATTAGGGTGATCAATATTACAAACTTTTGAGCACAACCCAATTGTTTTCATAGCAATGACTATACATTTAGAAAGTGTATAAAGCTTGAATTCAGGTATTAAAAGCGATGCAGCTGCTTTTAACGCGATATAGCTTCTTTATAGTGTTACGAAAATGCCGGCATCGGCGTCCGTGTCGCGTCATTAGTTCTGACCCAAAAATTCTCTTGTCCTTGACCAAAAAATGCAGAACATGAAAATAAACAAAATAATAAATGTTTCCGTGTCTGAGTGAAGACCGAACCCATGCCGTTTGCGTGGCAAGGCGGTGTTCCACCACAGAGCCACGCGCGCCTGCTTGGTAATGCAGTTCAAATAACTTCCTCTGCTCGGAAGTGCATGGAAAATAAAGTTCATTCCTAACAAGCACGCGCATCGTGTTTACAGGCTTCACAATACAACATCTAATAACACAGTAGCATTGGATGGCAGATGCGTATATTGCCATCGGAACATGTGATAACAGGTTATTATCATAACGACTTTGTGCTTTAAAGCCGGCCAGCCATTACAAAAGGCAAACACATTACTGCGCATAACTCCTGAAGGCCACGTAGTGGGTGCATCGCAAGTTCGAAACGATTTCCCAGTAAGTAACCCATTAAACAGAATGCAGCCATATAGCTTCCCCGGCACCGGCCACTATCAGTTTTATCGATTACATTGTATTGATCCCCAATTTACACTTCTTGAGTATAACATCGTAACACCATGCAACAAAAAGTATGCACAGGTGGTAGAAGTACGCACAAGGGTCAGGATATCGCTATCGCGTTCAACTCTTACAAGCCATGCTTAAGGCTCTGCACTAGTTTTATTGACATACGTGCTGCTTTCTTTCTATTTGCAATATTACCGCCCGATTACAGTGTAGCTGCTACGTTACGCAAAGCACGCCCGGTTGACTGGGAACTATATAGATAATGTCCGCATCTTTCGATGACATAAGGTGCACAACGCGAACAATATAGTTAGTTTTGGAACTTACGCGAGTGCTAGCGATAACACTGGATGTTTAATGATACATGTACATAACACGACATGCTTGACCGCTCGTCAGTATTCTCGATGATTGACGCACTGTTCGCCGATATTTATGTCGTGTCTATTGCTGTAGATTGACTTCTCGTTTCCCAGCCAAACGTTCGGCCAAATAAAGAGTTTCATCTTCGAGGCCCCGCCTGCTGCCTTTGTCTTCGTAACGAACCCGTGGTACTCTGACCACTACATATATGTTCTCCTATGACACAACCTTCCCGTCTGGTTAACGTGAACTGTAGTTAAGCGCCACTCTCTGAAGTTGATTTGCGTATCAGTGCCCAGGGCTATTATCCTATATAGTGAGCACAAGCGCTACGCAGCAGCTTACCGCTTCTGGTGTTCTAATATTCGTGATGCTGTTGGAATGTTTACGCAACTGTAAACAAATTGTTATATAAAACGTATGACTGTTCAACGTACTTGTTTGTGCGCACAATATTTGTAGATATCATTAGCGTAATTTCATAACGGTTCGCTCAATAAAAAATTGCAACACACTAACCTTCCCTCCGCATGCTTCGCATAACAGTTTCCCCAGGTACATAGAATCTATTGATCTTTTAAACATAAAAGTTTAAGACAGCCAACGCAAATGCATCGAAAACAATATTATTCAAGCGTGGAACTCGGTGTACCTTATAACACTTCTTTGGACTTTTAGCGTCATTTACCTTCCATAGAATTATATCGGTTAGTGGCACTACGGAAATATGCAATGTACTGTTCCAAATAGTGATTATTTTGATTTCACCCTCAAATTCTACTTGTCTGCGTTGATAGTTTCACATGTTATTCATTCTGACATGTTATATTGCGTTATCTTTGTAGTTTTTGTTTCATTCTTACGCATTGTCGCAGATGGTCCAGAAATTGTACAATATTTTATAGTACAACCAGGTGTGTGTTTTTTTTTTTGGGGGGGGGGGGGCGACTTCTGATTGCGTACTTATGCGGAGATTGTGTTTTTTTATGCCACACAATACATATTGAGTGCCTGAGTGAGTTCGCTCCTTAAGAATGAAAGGCTACCATGTAAAGAATTGGATTAATCGTTCGTGATAGTTACCAGAAAAAATTCCTACTTGGCAAATTCTATGTTGATGTAGGATAAGTAAGTTCCCTGCCCATTAGAAAATAGCACTCTGGCACAAAGCGCATACAGGCCTATCACGCACATAAGGACGCATATATTCCCCACGCTTCTCAAAACTTGGTGACTAAACCAAAACCACAAAACAGCGATAATTGACGTGGCACATAGCACTAAATTCAGCAAAACATCTGAATAACAGATCACACCACCACAAGAAAACGAATAGTGTTCCGTGGGATAATGCCCTCATACGGCCCTTTGATATGAAAAAAAAAAAACGAATTTCCATTCCAGCATCTCTGCCGCATTCTAAGCGCAGTATATGTTCCCCCTTCCGCAATAACTGGCGTAAAAAGCTGACTGAAAAAAAAAGGGAAAATGAATGAACTAATTTACCATTTCATGCATGCTACTTACGACCGCATTGTGATAGCCTCTATTTGTGAAAGAATGGCGTAACTGTAAGCAATGTAAAGGTCTTTTGTTCTTGTTTTTGATTACTAATTGGGACAACTCTCCTGCTATCTGCAAGACGTTGACTTGTCATGGCTTCCGCTTGTTGACTAGGGTCGAACTAACATTGATTTCAGTCATTACGACATGCATTTTTACTACTTATTGCCAATCAATCCGTAAGAGTGAATTAGTGATTATTAGACAAACTCAGGGACGCCACAGTTTTATCTATTTTTTTATTTATTTATTTAATACTGTAAGCCTTTCTCAGGCTCATACATCATTGTTAAAGATGTATATTTGAACAGGGGCTTCAAGCGCGACACACCATTAAATGCTTTTCTGAGATTTAACAAGAGTAGGCCTGCACTCACTATATTTTTTATTATTGTGGCTATACGCACGAACAATGTGTCGGAGTTGGGTAACTGATAAATACACACGTCGAAAGCACTGCTGTCTTTTACGTGAAAATATTCCTTTCCAAGAAGGTTGCAATATGCTCGTGTTTCAATTGCTCCTGAACATTACAAATGTAATGCAGTATTGAAAGTGGCAATACTGCAATATTATGTGACTACCGCCTGCTACAACAATGTCAAGCATTACTGCAAGACTTAAGTGGCCGATGTCTCGATGCGAGAAGCAGGCTTCATACATAACATGAAATTACTGCAGGCGGGGAGCGCACGAGCTAACGCGGGTTACGTTTCTTTGACTTGTGTAAGATATTTGTAAGAAGTGCGGCACTGAACGACTTTTGAGGCATCTGTTTTCGTAAGAATATTTAGTGAATACTTCCTGCCCTAAATTGCGTGTACCCAAACTACCAATGCTGCTTACGTTTGCTTCGGTTAACGATTCGATATGTTACTGAGTACTTACATTTTCCAATTTTCCTGCTTTGAGGTAATAAATGCCGGCAACTTCCACCCCTCAATACTTTACCACAAACGTTATGAAGGCGGGGTCCACCACAGCTCCGCTGGCGTAATTCCGTCACGAATGTGACGCTGTAAAATGTAATTCAAGAGATTACGGAGAAAAAAAAAAACGAGGAGGCAAAGATACATACGTTTTGGGGCGTCGAATCAGCGCCCTCTTCTACCGCAGCGCACGGCTTTAACAACTACGCCACGAGGCGCGCGTCGCGAAAGGCGTTAATGACAAACCATTTATATAGACCGTATACCGTTTGGCGGTCCTCAGAGCTTCGTATCTTCAGCGCGTTTTTGTCATCAGTAGCCAGATGGCACAAAGATCTCGCGTTGGGAGAGTTACTGTATATGCTTCCTACGGGTATTCTACCTAGAATATATTGTAGACACTATACTACGGGAGGAGAGTTGAACATAGATCCGCCATTATGTTCAACGGCTGTGCAGTGAAGCCACTCGTCGCGCACGCAGGAGAAAAATACGGTGCAATGTTCCGGCGCGGACGGCGTGCCGCAGACTTATGCGCGCGCACTGAGCAATATAACAACGTTGCAGTGAGGTGGTATATTGCTATAGGTAACGAAAATGCTTGAGGCCGGTATGCTTACATTTAGGTGCATGTTAAAGAACCCCAGGTGGTCGAAATTTTCAGAGCCCTACAATATGGCGTCTCTCATAATAATATGGTGGTTTGGGCACGTAAACTGAACACCTACCTAAATGAGGTGAAAATGATTTTAAAAAAGTGACTCGTTCGTAATAACGCCGCAGCGCGGTTTTTACACCAGACGCACGATGCAATGTTTCTGCTATAACAATTTTGGATCACCTGGTTCATTTCGCCCCGCTAGATGGGGCCACCTATTCAGGTTTCCGGAGACTCGCACGTTTGCGGCTTCGATGTTCTGGCCATTCTACTTTGGTAATTCGGCTGAAACGATGTAATTGCTATTGACGCGCGCACAACGGCCTATTTCGACACGATGTTTAGAGTCTCCGCAAGGCAGTATCACGAGTTTCTACGAACGAAGGCGGATTCGCTAAATAGCGGCGGAAACGTTAAGCGTACCCGGCGGATAGTTTTTGTTATGTAAAGATTTACGTTGTGGAAAACCCGCACATGCGCAGATTCTATTCGGAAACATGGTAACGCATATCGTATACGTAGAAGCTAAAAGCCCCTAATAGCGGTCACGATCAGACTGCAGTCGGTGCTGGCAGAGAACGCGCGGACGCCGTGCTTTCGTTCACGTAAAGTTGGCTTCGCCGTGTGACAGCACCACGTGACACCACTCGCCTAATCGGCGGAAGCAGGCACCACGTAACAGCACTCGCCTAATAGCTGTGCGAGCGGCGGAAGGAGAAGGTATGCACAACTCTCCTACCTGAAGGTAACATATATATACAGCATCTCTAGCGTTCGGCGTGGTATATCAAGGTCGTCACCGCTTGCGTTTTGATCAGTGCCACTTCCACAGAGCGTGGTCTCTCTTGCGCGCGCGTTAATCAGACGTGTGATTAGAGAGAGCACGAAGGTCACTTTTCTTGCTGCGGTGACCACGTCTACCGAAGGAGCACACTGCTTACAAAGGAAGGAGTAAGAATTGTGACAGTTGTTCGCGCTTGCCCTGTGTATACTTGCGCGTTTGTTTCTTGAGTCTTTCTGTTTCAATACCGCGATTTAAGTGTCCATCTGTGACAGTTGCTAGTCCGCGCACACCTTGTGTACGTTCATTTCGTGCGTGCTTTCTGCTTGAGGTGTGCGCTGAAAGTTTCGAGCTGGTTCTCGTTCTTCGCATGGTTTTGTGATTTGTTGCGTAGCATCCTTTCCTTGCCCTCGTGGTGAAACAATGCACAAAAAGCTCAACTATACTTACGAACACCGTTTCATCTTCGTGTTATATCGATTCCTAGAAGCGGGATCAACCACATTTAGGAAGCCATACAGGCCTATATATTTTTGTGTAAAGGGCTTTATAGGAGCCAGTTTCATTTTTTAGTCTAATCAGGTGTTGCGTCACGACTTCAGGACAAGGAAGTGGGAAATGTGGTAGCTGAATGTCACATTGCTTTCGCATTCCCCGCTCGTTTTGTCTTCAGTTAAGCAGCCAAATAGAGCTAAATAACTAGTACCAGCGTTAAATGCACTCAACACCAGCAAAGTGCCAATGCCCTCCCAACCAAGATATTCATCCGTCATTAGACTCGTAGGCCCGTGTACTCAGATTTGGGTGCACGTTAAAGAACCCTAGGTGGTCGAAATTTCCGGAGCCCTCCACTACGGCGTCTCTCAGAATCATCAGTGGTTTTGGGATGTTAAACCCCACATATCAATCAAATCAATCATTAGACTCCACATTACGTTTGATATTAAGTGCCCAGTGTGCTTCCAGGTTGCGGACAGGGTACATTTGTGTGAGAATAAATGCAAACATTCTCTTCTTCTCTCAGCAAGCTTCCGATTTCTACAGAAACTTCTTGTCGATGCTGAAGGGATAACGAAAATTGTATCTTCAAAGCACAAAAAACGTAAGTCTCTTGACCTTTTCAAGATAATTTTCTGTTCAACTGTAAATTGAAAGCTACACGCTATGCGCAAAAAGACTGCTCAATGAAAGGTGTTTGGTGTTCAAAGTTCGCCCCGCCGCGGTGGTACTGCCTAAGGTACCGGGCTGCTGACCCGCATGTCATGGGATAGAATCCGGCTGCGGTGGCTGCAATTTTGATAACGAAAATGCTGTAGGCCCGTATCTCAGACTAGGGTGCACATTAAAAAACCGCAGGCGGTCAAAATTTCCGGAGCCCTCCACTACGGCGTCTCTCATAATTATATGGTGATTCTGGGACGTTAAACAATACATATAGTAGTGTTCAAAGTTCGCGAATAGCTTCAGAGGCTGGACTAAAAAAAGTTGTGCCACTGCTAAAAACAGAGTGGCACTAGAGTACAGGCGCGTGTCCCTGGAATGGCCTGAACTTGCAGCTGGCCAGAGCTGCCATTTCAGCTCAGCCACTGGCGTGTCCAAGCGTCTTGAAGTGACTGGGCGTGAAGTAACCAACCTGCCCCAACCGTTACGCGGCAGCCGAGCGTGTCCCAGTGAGCCTTTCATACGTGGGCACTTGTCCGAGCCGTCTTTATCCGGCCGGAAGGGCCGCCTGATCCCGAAAAGCCAGCGGCGCGTGCGGCATCGCCTTCCTCTACGCGTGTTACTTTTTTTTTTCAAGCGAGATCGGGATGCGCGGCGTGGCCAGCGGACCTTAGCAAAGCCCGCGGTCCGGCCATCGTCGTCATCATCGCAGGTGCATGGCTCATGCGCCCCGCGCGACGGCTCTCGGCGTGGCAGCAGCATCACACGCCCCCTCGTGGATCGATGGGTGGCCGCAAATGAGCGCGCGCAGCGGGTCATGCGGAAGAGCAGGCCACCCTGGATCCCGGCCGATAAAGAGGCCCCCAAATTTTCCGGATTAGAGGTGCACCCGGGAAGCGACAAAAGCGGCCGCTAATCCCATTGCCGCAGCCAGCGCCCGCACGCCTGCCTGGCTCCTTTTGGTGCTGACGTGGGGACCCTTTGAAGACGCTCTCTGCGCGGTGCCGATACGGACGCTTGAATCACGCCCCGCCACCATAAAAGATGCAGCGCGCAGGTAGCGGTGCCGACGGTCGGCCTACCACGCGCACTCGTAAATCTGCGAGCGAAAACGCGCCGGCTGAATATTTCAGCAGAGTGCGCTATTCGGCAGCTCACAATTCCTGTTTAGCGTCTTCTCCAGAGAGAACGGTGCCGGCGTCGTCGGAGCCAATTCATTACGCGCCAGTGGTGATCGCCACCGCCACTCCGCACTAAGCGAGCCCTTCCCCACAGAGCCACTTGAGCCGCCGCCCGACAGATGGCCCACTATACGGCCGGCCGCAAGGGAACGTACATGGAGCATCCCATGGAGAAGGAAAGGTTCCCTCTTCCTTGGAGCATCCGAACACGCTGTGCCGCTCCAAATTCGAGCCCGCCCTCTCTCTCCCGAGCTTATGGAATGGTGCGCCATCTGAACGTTGCAATAGGACTCACAAAAGCACCGTTCTAGAAATCCGCATAGATGCGGTCAATCCCAACACTGTAATACCCCTTTTTTCTTA
Organism: Rhipicephalus microplus; assembly: GCF_013339725.1. Classification (NCBI taxonomy): domain Eukaryota; kingdom Metazoa; phylum Arthropoda; class Arachnida; order Ixodida; family Ixodidae; genus Rhipicephalus; species Rhipicephalus microplus. Next base: position 10,709 of record NW_023607707.1, read on the forward strand.
AAAATAAAGTTCATTCCTCCTCCTACAAGTAAAGGTCAAAGTTATTTTCTGCAGCGTACTTGTACGTTTTACCTTGCCGGACAATATAGCATAGAAGTACTTTAAAGCACGAGTTACATCTGCGCGGTATAGCTATTATGACTAACATATTGTAAAAAGCGAGAGAACGTTTTTTTCGTCCACATTATTTCCAACAGTTATGCACGAGTACCATGAACTTCGAGCACATTACTACGCCGGAAAATTCGTAAATACGTGCACTCACAGGTATAATTTAGATTAACCTATCAACATTCTATATATATATTATATATATATATATTAATATATATAGATATATATATATATATATATATATAGATATTAGATAGAGAGAGAGAGAGAGAGAGAGAGATTAGCGCAAATGTTCGTGCCATTATCATGTGCTGTCGCATATATGGTATACTCTAGAGTACAGAAGTGCATACAAATTTAAATACCCTAGTAAAGAGAGAGAGAGAAAAGGAGCGTTGGAAAAAATAAACATGTAAAAACGGAGGGACCTGTTTTTTGCACTCAAATGAAAAAAAAATTATTTACTCTGCGTTAAACAAAAGCCCATCGATGTTTCACTAAGATGCTACTAATTCCACCAATCACAAATTTTAATGAGGCTCAGACTCCTTGCATCGAGAAATGGGGAAACTCACGTCATCATTGATTGCATATGAAGAATCTCGTGTAGCGGGTTTAGAACACAGCAATTTTTGCCTGCACCACTTATAGCTTAACTTGTGGACTAACCTTAACATTGCGCAACTTAATAGGTGTCGACGCTCATCACAAAGTCACTATAGTCGGGCCACTCCAGAAGCTCAACTTGCAACTGAAGGAGTGCTCTATGTTCACAATGAAGCAGGTATTCCGCGAAATGCGCTGTGATAGCGGAAGCGAGAACAGAAATGGCTCTACAGGGCATGATTCAGGTATAGAATTCTGTATTAATACTGACAACCTGAAGTAGTGATCTACCAGGGGGTGGCACGCAGGTCCATGCCTCTGCCTAAATTATTTTACGCCATAGCATACGCACAAGACATCACACGCAGCCACATTTTCTGCCTGGACCGCTTTATACCAAAGGGTACCCCCCCCCCCCCCCCCCTTTTCAATATTTTTGCCGATGGCCGTAACCTAGAGTTCTTTAACGTTCGCATATGCCTGCGAATAACATCTATCAAGCCATGTTTAGTCTATAGTTTTTAAGTCATCATTATAAACACGTTTTTAATTTTTAATTTTACTTGAAAAATTGTGACAACGTGGCTGCCGAGTACGTTTTTTTTCATATAATTTTACCAAGTCTCAGTCAAACTTTTCAATACATTATGCGTGGTAAGCGGGATTGTATGGATCTGGTACATTTAAAATGTACTTGCTTTAAAAATAACCGGTATTCTGTAAAATATTGTACACTCACTTAAACCTCGGCACATAGCTTGCACAATATGCACACATCAACTTTCCTTAGCACTGTAACAGTACGTTGGCATAAAACTTACAAGGTGAAATAAGAAGTAGGACCATGAAAAAATATGCTCATCGAAAAAATCACTTGCGACTGAAATAATATTGCACGTTTAAAAAAAAACTTACTTAAGAAAAAGGAGGCACTTTGCTCATGCCGCAAACCGGCACAAAAAAAGCAAAGAGCCAAGACGTCTGCTTATATACACTTGATCAATAAAGTTACTTTCATGTGTTGTGGCAATAGCGAAGATTTCTTCACCTAAACACGATTGGTGTTCTTTATTATGTCTCCTAAATTTCCCGCGAGGTCTTGTAGGAAAGACTTTGAAAATCACCAGGCCTTCAAATAAAATAGCATCTCCATAGCTGAAAATTCGAGGTGTGATAAGATGGCTTCATTCAACAAGTTTTATGATCTCTGAGCACGTGTTGATACATCAATCATCTGACCAATGTATACATGTGAACACAAGAGATTTCGTTAGCAAGTCCTGCACAACACTACAAAGAACAACTGGCATGCCTCCTATAGTACTCTCTGCCAACTGCACTACTGCGACCTTTAAAGGTTTACAAAAAAATGTTACTATGCATATCAAACAGAACTATCACCCTCATATCTCTTCCCAATTTCCTTTCAGACTGTCCAGAACGTACGCATAGAATAAGGTCAATATTCCTAGTTTTTTTTGTGGGTGAAGGTCGTCCTAACTATTCTTTGTTTGCAGTGCGAATGAGCTCTTACAATCCGATGCAATATGATATAGGCAGGCAGCTGGAAACAGTTGCTCAAGTAATGTGCCCCAGTTTTTTATTTTTTTTTTCCTGCGCCGAGCGTAAGGACGCCATCATCATTTTTCATTGAACAATACTTGAAAGTGCCGATGTGGAATTCAACAGTGGTGTCACTCAAAGCGGAATGTGCTGCCATAAAATATTCTCCGCCGAGACATTTAATCCTATAAAACGCGCCAATTATCAATTAAGGTATTTTGCACAATAATGTACTCCCCCCCTTCGTTTTTGAATACGTTTAGAATGTGTTTACTTTTCCTACTCTCTGCGCGTCACTTGTCCACAAAAATTATAAAAATTCTATAGCTGTAGCACTTCTCTGCAGTCTTGTTTAACAGCGCAATCAAACCTCGATGTTAATAATGTCAAAGCGTATTATGAGCTTCATAGTTGAATAATATAATGTCAGTGTTGCAGAAACTTTTCTCACGATTGCTAGTTTGACCACCTACATCGGTACGCAATAACTCGCATGCCGTTCTTCTATTATGTTTATGTACACACGCCCAAGGATACTTACATTAAATGCGTTATTAACTTCACATTTCATGCGTGGATATACGTGCAGGTTCATTCAGACCATATTAAGCAAGCGTCGGCATGTTCTTTTTGTTTTGTGCTGCGTTTGGTATTGCCTAAAAAGGTTTATTGCCCTTGCGTGACCGTCAGCGGCTGTGGCACGATGGCATCTATCCTCAAAAGCGATATGCTACAGCCTGAAGCAGCGACTGCGGGAAACCTGTTTGGAGACGACTCACTTGTGAACAAAAACAACATTCACTTTGTGGTGACATCAGTTGGGCAATATTACCTTAAGCATGACATTGCCATGCCCCCTTCACAAGCTTCGTGTTATTGGCATCAAAAGGCAATAGGGCCCTGTTCATGCGTGGTGAGTACGACCACCGCAAGTGTTTGCTCTCATTGAAAGCCAACTTTATCTCTACTAACTGCAGAGAAGCATTGTAAGGCATTTAAACCGCAAAACTCAGCTTAGTTGCTCTGGCACGAAAGAACTGAACATTACGCCTCCGCTCTCTTCGTGATAATCGCTAGGTCAGTTTCACAAGTATTTAAAATTCATCTACGTATCAACGGACACGAAAAATGTAATCGTCGGTAAGGTCCCGAGACAAAGAAATTTCTACATCCGCTATATATATCTCAGCTAGCACTGGCGCCAAACAGGACCCTATTAATGTGCCCCGTTTTTGTACATTCTGGTACCATCCAAGCCTGTGTGTCCGCTCAATCTTCACTGATGCTAGTCTTAAACCGGATACGACTTCTTTACTTTTTTACTCGGAACCAGTGGGCAGATCACGACTTTCACTGTCAGCGACACCATAAAACAATTACATCATCTTCTGCAGTTTTCCCAGTCATCCACATCAGCGATAATCATTGTAATATTGTGCATTTCTTCAGTTTTCATTGTACATTGGGTCACAGCCTTTTTTAAGTCTGTGAACTGTGTTACTTTATTCTGCGATGTCTTAATGGCCTGTAATTTTGTTTTTATATCTTTCTGACCCTCTAAATTTGATTTGGTGTCCTCCGCCATGGACCAGACCAAGGTTTAACTGATTGTCACAACACCGAAACAAAATCAAGAACTGAAGTGCGTATCTGCGTAGTAAAACACAGCGATGTCTTGTACAACAACACACAGCACGTCATTTTACATCCGTGTTTGAACTACGGGGCGGGACCCACACCATCAAAACATAAAAAATAAAACTCTCATTTGGCATGGTAATGTTGGTGCCGGACTCACGAATGAAAGACAATAAAATTGCCCCGACTATCAGGAAGTAACATTTTATTATCGTTGTTATTCGATTGTCAGCCAATTCACGAAGGCGCTTGAGTCGATGGTTTAGAGTGTACGCCAATAAACTACTACTACTACTACTACTACAACAACTACTACTAATATTATTATTAATAATATACATTATTATTATTATTATTATTATTATTATTATTATTATTCGGCACACTATGCACGGATTTCTATTGTCTATCTTCATATTTCACTTTCTCTCTCGCTCTTCTCCCATTTTTTTGTGTTTTTCAATCTGTTTTTGGCACTTTTCTCTCTGTATTTCTCCACGGTTTTTTTTGTCTCAAATTCTTTTTTGCTTGATATATTTTTTCAGCCTATATATTGTCACGGGGTCGTGACGTGAACTAAGCAGACTGCAGGTAGAATAATGAACCATTTATTCAGGCTGAAGTTGTGGCCACGTAAAAGTCAGATTATAGCAAGAATCTGGCACTGATAGCGGCGAGCACGGCGTCAGCTTGTCGATCAACTGCGAAGTGGTGAAGCGTGTCGGCATTTTAGACTTGCCATCGAACATTCTAGGTAATTAATGGCGGCGACGTTGGTTCGAGAATAATCTAAGGTTCACGAAGAGGGCGTAATCTTTACAAAATGATCTACTACAGCCTCGAAGGTTCTCTAACACCGTAGGTGCGGTTCGCTGCAACAGCACGACAACAAAACTCGAAGAAAGGAACGTTTCATTGCCGCGCTGTCAAAAAGACATCGTCCCGATGCTATAGCCAAAGCCCAAAGTGCAATGAAAAAAAAAAGAAACAGTAAGTACAAGCAATACAGCACAGTAACAACAATAAAATACAGTCCCCAGGTTAGCGCATGAAATGGTTTGAAGCGCACGACATGGACGACTTCAGGTCGAGCACGGCGCCATTGAGAGTTCGTAATGCCATCGGGAACAACCTAGAAATTGAGTGGAATGAGACGTCGAACAACTCTGTACGCTCGAAAGTACCGTCGCAGAAGATTTTAACTGAGCCCACGTCTGGGGATCAGCGTCCATACCCAAACACAGTCCCCCGGCTGGTACTGCACAAAGCTTCGTCGAAGATTGTAACGGCGGCTATAAGTCGCCTGCTGATTCATGATGTGAAGGCGGGCGAGTTGACGAGCTTCTTTCGTGCGCTCAAGGTAAGCAGTGACGTCGAAGTTCTCTTCGTTAGCAACGTTTGGATGCATAGCATCGAGCGTCGTTGCCAGGCTCCTTCCATAGACCAACTTGTATGGCGTCATCTGTATTGTTTCTCAAACGGCCGTATTGTACGCGAAGGTCACGTACGGAATGATTTCCTTCCACGTCTTGTGCTCGAAGCCGACGTAAATGGCCAGCATATCGGCGATGGTCTTATTAAGACGTTCCGTGAGGCCATTGGTCTGAGGATGGTAGGCGGGTGGTATGGCGTTGGTACAGTGGTGGTACGGCGGAAGTACGGCGGTGATTTGTCTGGCTGTATCTCAGGATCGCCTGAGTTACGTCCGCCGTAAAGGCCGTACCTCTTTCAGTATTGAGAACATGTGGACCACCGTGACGCAGGACGATGTTCTTGACGAGGAACTTTGCTATCTAGGTGGCACTTGCCTATGGGCAGGGCCCTTGTCTCGGCGTAGCGCCGAAGGTGGTCGGTAGCTACGATGATTCATTTGTTTCCGGAATTCTACGTAGGGAAAGGCCCCAGTAAGTCCATACCGATTTACTGGAATGGCTTGTGAGGTGGTTCGATGGGCTAGAAAAGTCGGGCTGGCCTGTACGGCGGTGTCTTTCGTCGTTGGCAGTCCCGGCATGTCTACACATAACGAGTTAGGTCGGTGGAGAGGCGTGGCCAGTAGTGCTTCTCCTGTATTCTTGTGAGCGTACGGGAAACACCGAGATATCCAGTCGTCGGGTCATCGTGTTGAGCATCCAAAACTTCTGCACGTAACACTGAAGGCACTACGACGGGATAGTTGGCCTGAAGTGGCGAGAAGTTTTTTCTTCAGAGAACGCCATTTTGCAAAAAAAAAACAACAACAACAACTTGATTCCTCGTTTGAATATTTTTGGAACATGATGGCTTTGCCCTCGAGGTGTTCTACAAGACTCCTGAGCTTCAGGTCAGCTCGTTGTCGCTCGGCAAAGTCGTCAGCACGTACTGTTCCCAGAAGCAGTCACCGTGTGCGTCGTCCTTCTTTGGTGGTTCGACGGAGGCACGAGAAAGGCAGTCGGCGTCGGATGCTTCTTCAGGACTTGTACACGATGGAAATGCCGAATTCATGCAGTCTCGAGCTCCACTTGCGAGACGACCGGACGGATTTTTCAAGTTTGCCAGCCAACACAAGGCATGATGGTCACTTACAGCTTTGAAGGGCACGCCGTAAGTTTAGGGACGAAACTTTGACGAAGCTCAAATAATTGAGTGGCACTCCTTTTCAGTTGTACAATAATTAGCGTCTGCCTTCGATAGCGACCGGCTAGCATAACTGATGACTGCTTCCTGTCCATCAGTCCTCTACACAAGAATAGCGCCGAGTCCTGCATTGCTTGCGTCTGTAAGTATTTCTGTTTCGGCAAATTTGTCAAAATGCGCAACTAACGGAGGCGCCTTCAGGCGTCATTTTAGTTCTTGAAATGCTTTCTCCTGAGTCTTTTCCCACTTGAATTCCACGTCGCACCTGCTAATGTTAGTGAGTGGTTCGGCAATCTGGGCGAAGTTTTTTTACGAACCGCCTGTAGTAGGCACATAGGCTGAGAAATCGACGGGCGGCCTTCTTGTCGGTGGGAGGCGGGAATGCAGCAATGGTGGTTGTTTATTGCTGGTCGGGGCGTACTCAGGACTTGCTTATCACATGGCCCAAGAACATGTGTTCCTCGTACGCAAAGTGGCACTTTTCTGACTTGAGGGTGAGTATGGAGGTTTCGATTGCTTGAAGTACAGCTTCAAGGCACCGGAGGTGTTTGTCGAAGTTTGAGGAGAACACAATGACGTTGTCCATGTACACGAGGCAAGTCTGCCACTTCAAGCTGGCCAGTACGGTATCCATACCACGTTGGAAAGTTGTGGGAGCCGAGCAAAGACCAAAAGGCATCACTGTCGACTAGAAGAGGTCGTCAGGTGTTATAAAGGCGGTTTTCTCTTGGTCACTCTCGTCAACTTCCATTTGCCAATAGCCGGGCTTGAGGTTCATTCACGATGAATACCTGGAGCCATGGAGTCGGTCGAGAGTGTCGTTTTTCAGTGAGAGAGAATACACATCCTTCTTTGTGATTTTTTTCGGGCGACGATAATAGACACAGAAATGTAGGGTGCCATTCTTCTTTTTCACTAACACTACCGGTGATGCCCACAAATTTTGGAAGGTTGGATGATGTCGTAGCGTAGTAATTCGTCGACTTGCTTTCTTATTGCCTCCTGCTCTTGCGTTGAAATTCTAATTGCATGCGCTCTGACAGAGGGGTCCGGTACTTTCCTCTGCTTTGATGCGATGCGATGTTTAGCGACTGGTGTCTGCTGAATGTTCGACGACAACGAAAAGCAGTCCTTGTAGTACCGGAGCAGACTCTTCAGCCGTTCTTGCTTATGCGTCGGAAGTATCAGATTGACGTAGAAATTGCCTTGGAGACCTTGATTCGTCGAAGCAGGTTCAGCAGACTCGGTGAGAGCTAGAGCATCACTGGCTTCTACAATTTCTTCGAAATAGGCAGCCGTCGTGCCTTTGCTCACGTGCTTGTATTCGCTTTGCTGAAGTTCGTGAGCACTACTCATGCTTTCCCCCCTGTCAACTCAAGTTTTCCTCTTAAAACGCATATCTCGTGGTTGAGAACAGGTGCTGGTCACTTGCAGTGGTGCCTTGCAGATATGCTGATTTCTGTGAGCCGACAGGGCCGACAGAGATGCTGGAGCGAGGGGGAATGGTGAATTTCTATTCCAGTACATTCAAGGCCTGCTTTCGGGGCGGCGTGTGCGGCGGTATGGTTTGTTTTGTTGATAGAATTATTGACTTGGATCAGAGATCGATGATTGCCCCATGAACGCTTAGAAATTCCATACACAGGATCCCATATCTGGAGCACCGCTGTAGTACAACGAAGCTTGCGGGGTAAATGCGGTTGTTAATGCAGACTCTCGATGTACAGATTCCCTTCGGCGTTACTAGGTGGCCTCCCGCTATCCGTATTTCAGGGCCATTCCCAAGCATTTGACTTTCTTCAACTTCGTGGCGAATGCTCCACAATAACTGAAAAGTCGGCTCCAGTGTCCACGAAAGCTGTGACACTATGGCCTTCGAAAAGGACTTCGAGTTCGCTAGTTCGTCGCCTCGCGTTGCAGTTAGGTCGTGGCATCGCGTTGTTCCGCTGATTCCCTGTTGCGTCATCAGGCCATCTTGGGTTACTGAGGTACCGTCGTCAGAGTTGCGCTTGGTTCCCGTCGTGTTCGAAAAAAATCTGTCGTGGCGTTGTCATCCTCGGAAGATCTTCGGTAGTTCGTCACACAGCAACCACAGCTCTATTGGTTGTTGCCCTTAGTTTTCCGGATACAAACTAGGAGAGCGGCCCCGGGTCGGGCCAGAATACTGCTGGTAGTTCGAACACATGCGGCCGCTGGGCAACGAAGAACGGGAAGGACTTAGTGGTGTTCATTGAACTCCTGCCAGGTAGTCGGCGATGCCACGTGGCTGTTCTCATGGCTGTGGACGCGGTGCATTCACGGCGAAGCCACGCAGTCCCATCTATCGGTACTGGCAGTGGCGGAAAGTATGGCCAGCATCCCCGTAGTGGTAGCAGAGTGGGAGATACTCGGAGACGCGCCACACTTTGGCCTTTCTACAGTGCGTTGCGCCAGCTTGAAGGGGGATTGCATGGCGTTGGTGGTGGTGGTGTCTGGCGGCGGTACTGCAACGGTGCAAACCTACTGACTTGGGCGTGAAGGGGGAGCGTAGCGTCGCGTTGCAGCAGCGCAACTCATCACTTGCGGCTGAGGCTGCGGAGCTTCGGAAACCCCAAGCGATGGCCGAACTTTTTCACCAGACATTGTGGGCAATCCAATACACTTGAGGCTGTGACGAAGGCAAAATGTTCCGTAACTCCTCCCGCAGGATCTGTCTGATCGTCTGACGCAAGTCGCCCATGCTGAGGGCATGGGCTTCGGCGGAGTTGGCCGTTGAAGAGTGACGGTCATACTGCCTCGTGCGCATCTCAAGTGCCTTCACAATCGTCGTGGCATCGGTGATGATTCGTCAACAGTCTTGGGCGGGTTGCGAAAAAGCACGCAAACAACTCTTGCTTCACAACACGCATGATGAAGCGGAGCTTCTTCTCAGCCATGGCAGGGTCAGCATGTCGAAACAGTTTTCATCATCTCTTTCGTGAATATGGTGACATTCTCATTTGGCAGTGGTATCCATGTCTTCAGCAAAGCAGCGGTCCTTTCTTTGCGCGCGACGCTCAAGAAATATTTTAGAAATGCACCGCGAGAGATCCCAGGAGCGAAGGGCAGACTCCCGATTTTCGAACCAGGTCCTCGCCGTGTCTTCTAGGTAGAAGTAGACGCGACGCAGCTTTTCATCCGAGTTTCCCTGGTTCAAGGCATTGAGTTTCCCACAATACTTACTAACGGGAACTCTGGCGCTAGTGTCTATGGGAGTTGCAACACACGGCACTTCAAAAAGCATGGGAATGATGGGTAGTACACACATTTGACTAATTTTTGTACTTCTGGCCTGCGTCTGGCTCCGTGTGTGTTCGTTAGGCTAAGAGCTGTTTTTTCACGGAAACATAAATTAGCAAATGCTCACCGTTTGCGCTTCACAACCTTATTCTTTTAAGCTTACTTCTTTGAATCAAGGCCCTAAGTTCAAAAGGGTTCGTTCTTTCTTTCAAAACAAAACCGTAACCAGTAATAAACGAAGCCGCAAGTACGATTCGCCGCCCGCAAGTACGAAGACTAGGCAAATGTGTGTACTACCCATCATTCCCATGGTCGCTGAACGATCGCAGCGCCAGAGTGCCCACTAGTTAATTTTGGGAACTCTATGGTTCAAGGCGGCCACTCACTCGTTCTTCTCGAGCCATGTCTCCGGTTCTTCAAATGATGATCCGTGAAATATGAGTGGCTCCTTTGGCTGCTGCATCACGACCATGGCGGGTGTTGGTACTGGGGCTGTCATAGTTGTCGCAGTAGTGGTGCTGGCCTTCGGCTTGCGATTGTTATCGGGTACAGCCACGTACTCTGGAGGCAGCCCATGTTGCCATCGGCTTGCTCGCAGGTCGAGGTTGGCGGAGATGCTTGGTTCATGGTTGGGGCTTGGCTCTGAACTCGTGTGTGGTGTTCGATACATAGGCGGGAACCACTTCCACCAGATGTCACGGGGTCTTGACGTGAAGGAAGCAGACTGCAATGAACTGTTTATTCGCGCCGCACTTGTGGCCACTTGAGAGCCCCCGCCTCCACCGTGGGGCATCCGGAGTCTATGAGTGCTGAGCATAACTGACCTCCTGCTGTTCCCCCGTCCAGTGGCGGTGTGGCAACACCGCCAGACATTCTTGTGGCCATAAAGTTAGCAGCTCCTTCAACGTGTTCACCTCTTTCCGATGAAGTTGATACCACGGAAGGCAGGTGTACTGCGAGAGCAGTGCAAGGCGCTGCTTCTTCCTCTTCGCACAAGGGCCCGGCACCGCATAGTCGCCATATGCCCAGCGTTGTGGTGTGTGGACGTGCTGGAGTGTATGGAAGAAGCGCTGGAGGTGCTCTTCAACTCCACGCATGGTAAAGGGCTTTGTGCCCGGCCACCAACGGCACCCGCCCACCACGTCCACTGGAGTTCGCGGGCATTCAGAATGACCTAGCAACGGAGACGAGGCATCCCACTTTTCTTCATCTCTGCCATCCTCGTCGTCTCTTCCATCCACGCAATCTGATCGCTATTCCGCCATGTCATCCACGACATAATAGGCAGTTCCGACATCGTGAAGGCTGGACCCACGACGTGCAGTTCAACTGAGAACTGTGGCGTTGGACTTGTAAATTCGTTCCATCGAGCTTTTTTACGTATTTTATTCACTTACGTCTGGTTAATTGTCTTACATTAAACATTTTTATACTTGAGTTCGTTAGAAGTTTCAATATTCCTGCTTATATAGAATGTAATAGCTAAGGAGCAGTGAATTTTTTTTAGTCATTGCACCCGAGCCTCACCACAGTCAAGCCATAGAAATTATAATCGTGGACACAGCGAGCTATCCCGGTGGGTTAAAAAAGTTCGTTTCACATACATGTCGGTGTCGGTGTACGCGTCATCGGTCGTGAACTACCCAAAATATCAATGAGTGTACTCAGTAGCCGTAGTAGGACCCTAGTCAGGGGCAAAATCTTTTCCGGGATCTCGGAAGCTGCAGTTTTAGGTGAATTTGCCTCGCAATCCTCATTTGTACGCAGCTAATAAAAAAGTCATGGTTACTTCATTCTCGTTTCAGATGAAGGAAATAACGAATCTGTTTCGGTGAACCCTTGCATGACTTCAGTTTTATAGTATTTCTAATCCACTGTTAGTGCGCGCTTCTCATCAAAGGCGCCAATTCCCGCATTTAGTTGTTGGCATATTTTCGTAAATACACACTAGAGTTCAATCTAGTGTATATTTAAGAGACTCTATGCCCACGAGAGCTTCTAGTGCATGAACGTTTTTGAACACCAGTAAACAAGAGGGAATTTTAGTGGCCTTCATGATATTGATTGTAGCAGTGAACCATCTTTTAACGTAATAGCGTTATACAACTCGTTTCGCAGAGATTCCGGCATTGGCGTCAGTGTCGTTGGCCGACAGCTGAAAATCATTGTTGTGCGTGTGCGTGTGTCCGAAAAATTAAGACAGATCCAAATAAAATAATAATTGATTTCTTGTCTAAGGGAGGACCGAATTCGGGACGTTCGCGGCTTCAGCAGGCGTTTTACCCCACAGCCACGCGTTCTCTTTGAAATAGAGAGATTAGGATGCTCAAAAATGCAGGAAAAAGAATGTTCCTTCTCCACAAACACATGCGTCGTGTACAAAAGCTTCAAAGTACAAAATGTAATATCGCAGTAATACTGCGTAATAAAAATGTACACTTTAATTTGGCGTCAGAACATGTGATTATCATAACGGCTACGTGGTTATCATGCCACCCATTATAAAAGGCTCAGACATTACTGCGCACATTTCCTTGAGACCACGTAGTGGATGCATAGCACGTTCCAAAAGACGTCACGATATCGTAGTTTAAGCATCTTACACAGAACACAGAACGGAGCCTTATGCGACGGCTTCACTGACACAGGCCACTCTAAACTTTATCAATTACATTGTATTTACTCACGATATCAACTTTTAGATAACTATATACAATCAAAGTATGTACGACGTGGTTGAAGTATGCACCAGGAGAGGATATTCCTGTCACGTGCAACTCTTAAAAGCGAAGTTGAGAAGTCACTAAGTTTGCATTTTCCAGAATATTCTAGACACGCATTGTATTTTATACAATAAACAAAAACAAACCAGTCCGCTTACCAGTTCATTTATCTATAATATCCGACAGGAACCAAGCTAGTGGCAGAGAATTCAGTGTGTGTGCACTTGAAGCCTTCGGGAGCGGGGATTTCCATGCAACGTATATGGGACGAAAGTAAGTACTTTCCCTAAAGAAGACAACTGCTCACAAACGCGCCGGTGAAAGGCGCCATGTCACTTGGCAAGTAAAACGTCTGCGTGACAATCACGCTGACATCACTCCACTGCTGAAATATTAGCTGGGTTGCAGCAGTGACGAGTCGACCCGCGGCTTTCCTTCGAAAATCGACGCAAATGCACTGGTAACACCATGCAAATTTTGTGCTGTTTTTATCAATGCTACCATCGGCAGTACCACAGTGTCTTCATGTCATGACCACCGCAGTGCGAACTTGGAGCAACTCGCGTGTCAGAGAAGCTTGGACAAGTCTGCATAGCGCCCCAGTGACGACAACGAAGGGGGTGATTCGAGTGTTATAACTCTATATATACTTGCCACAGGCGTAAGAATATGAAGTAAAGAAAAACTAAGGAGAGGCCATATCTATCCCAGTGCATTGCGAGAAGTGTGGGGGAAGTGACGTCAAATTTCTGGGGCAAACAAACCGGTATGTGGCAAACAAAACAGCAGACGCTCCGCAGCGTGCTCTCCGCGCTGTTTCGCTATATTGTCCCAACGTTAACATAACGCGTATTGTATGGGTTTGCATGCAGTAAAATGTTGTGAGCATACCTTTCCGAGACTCTTCGTTCGTTGAAGGCCTGAACGAGGCGTGCTGAATTACTTCTGGAGTGTTTTTGCGCAACGGCACAGAAGGCACCGGTTTGTGTCGTAATGAAAATCATACAGCCCCTACATCATCATATTCGAACTCACCCGGCAATGACTTACGCGTTCTACTCGCTACAAAGCCTTTTCTCTTATTCTCTCTCTCTTAGACATATTTCGTGATATACGGGCCGATTAGCAGCAGTTCTTTGCTCGTATATAGTGTCAGCGTGGCAATGCACGATATTAAGAGCTTGCCTGGTAGCTATTGCGTGCAACGCCAGCCTATTGCTTGACGTACTTCACGTCGGTAAGAAGGCACAGCTGTATTGTATACGTAATCGTGCACGTAAAGTGTGTATTTCCAGTGCGCACACAACTAACATGCAGCGAGCGCACACCGTACAATGCATACATACTTATACCGGTAACAAGAAAACTTTATTGTCCTTCCGTGTGAACGACACAACTTCTAAAAACGCGACACGATGCCTACAACAGGAAAAACGAATGTTCGCGTGTGTTCTCTGTTGGCACAATGAGTAAGAACCAACGGAGAGTACAGCTGAAAGCTCCGCATGCACATGATATCAACAGTGAAGCGAACATACGTGAAAAGAGCCACCAGGTACGTCCGGTGGTGCAAGCGATTCGCACTGAGTATACACTACAGCTGGGCATCGCACAGCTTTTCTATATAATCAAAAACACTCCAAAGACGCAGCACTCATGAATGGCCTCGCTGCCGGCAGAGAACACCGCTTCCAAGGCCGCTGCGGCGGCTGGTTGCCGGAAATCGCGAAGTGTTTATCTGCTTTTCCGCTAGGAGGTAGTGCGGGTGTTTGCGATGCGGCGCCTTCCCGTCATGGCATCTCCTTTATTTTTTTTCTTCCTTCATACATGCGAAAGGTTTTTGTATTGAAAAGACACTAAGACAACTATTTAGTCGACGTTGATTGTTTATATATTGGTCGAGAAACCTTGTATTTTACTCTTGTCGCAAGGAATGACTTATTTTAAAATAAAGTCGCGTTTCAGTGGCCTGCATTTTGTTTGCGTACTTCAAACAATCCGCCTCTAGAAGCGGACCGTTTCACGTCACTGTTGCTGTGAACAAAGTTGCCCGGATTTACTGCGCGGTCACCGACACCGACACCATCTGTGGCGTCAAGGCCGCTGGTTTTCGAGTAGGCGGTGTCAATACAATCAAATTTGGCACTATCAATAATCAAAGTAATGTATTTTGTATATGTGAAAACAGGGGCGAGAGTGAGGGTAGGGGTTCAAACACTTCCGAAGTATTTGGATTTTGCTTGCCTATATATCTATACACACAGATTCAAATGCACGCGCAAACATTCATGAAGTTAGGTGATACCTCCCCTTTCTCCCCCCCAAAATCTTGGTATAAACATCTTTCTGATTGAGACTATACGGATAAAAGTCTTGGAGGAAGCTTCACTTTGCAGACTATCTATAACTGAACGAAACTAACTTTGCCGACCTTTGTATTGTTGGCTGAAGCTGGCGACTTTCCTAGCAAACATTCTCATACAACCCATATGCTTCGTATCCAATAATCTCGTATGAATGCGTATAAATGCATTCTGGGCACGGCTTCACCAGCGGAATGCGGTTCGCTAACCCATTTGTCTTCATTCTGCAGTTCTGCCTCATCCAGCTGTACCCCGCCAGCAATGGCGACACTGGATGGCTGAGCATAAACGGAACGGCGCTAATCTTAGACAAGAGGGTCCTACACGTGCCGGGCCTGCTGAATGGAATCAGTCCACGCAAGACGACATCGGCGCCTCTCGGTGCGCAGAACCAACTGGCAGCGCCCCCCTCCAGACCACCTATAAAGGCCAGTCTCCCTGAGGCGACGGTCACTGGGCACGGCTTCACCAGCTGAATGCGGTTCGCTAACCCATTTGTCTTCATTCTGCAGTTCTGCCTCATCCAGCTGTACACCGCCAGCAATGGCGACACTGGATGGCTGAGCATAAACGGAACTGGCGCTAATCTTGAACAAGAGGGTCCTACACGTGCCGGGCCTGCTGAATGGAATCAGTCCACGCAAGACGACATCGGCGCATCTCGGTGCGCAGAACCAACTGGCAGCGCCCCCCTCCAGACCACCTATAAAGGCCAGCCTCTCTGAGGCGACGGTCACTGGGCACGGCTTCACCAGCGGAATGCGGTTCGCTAACCCATTTGTCTTCATTCTGCAGTTCTGCCATATCCAGCTGTACCCCGCCAGCAATGGCGACACTGGATGGCTGAGCATAAACGGAATGGCGCTAATCTTGAACAAGAGGGTCCTACACGCGCCGGGCCTGCTGAATGGAATCAGTCCACGCAAGACGACATCGGCGCATCTCGGTGCGCAGAACCAACTGGCAGCGCCCCCTCCAGACCACCTATAAAGGCCAGCCTCCCTGAGGCGACGGTCACTGGGCACGGCTTCACCAGCGGAATGCGGTTCGCTAACCCATTTGTCTTCATTCTGCAGTTCTGCCTCATCCAGCTGTACCCCGCCAGCAATGGCGACACTGGATGGCTGAGCATAAACGGAACTGGCGCTAATCTTGACAAGAGGGTCCTACACGTGCCGGGCCTGCTGAATGGAATCAGTCCACGCAAGACGACATCGGCGCATCTCGGTGCGCAGAACCAACTGGCAGCGCCCCCCTCCAGACCACCTATAAAGGCCAGCCTCCCTGAGGCGACGGTCACTGGGCACGGCTTCACCAGCGGAATGCGGTTCGCTAACCCATTTGTCTTCATTCTGCAGTTCTGCCTCATCCAGCTGTACCCCGCCAGCAATGGCGACACTGGATGGCTGAGCATAAACGGAATGGCGCTAATCTTGAACAAGAGGGTCCTACATGCGCCGGGCCTGCTGAATGGAATCAGTCCACGCAAGACGACATCGGCGCATCTCGGTGCGCAGAACCAACTGGCAGCGCCCCCTCCAGACCACCTATAAAGGCCAGCCTCCCTGAGGCGACGGTCACTGGGCACGGCTTCACCAGCGGAATGCGGTTCGCTAACCCATTTGTCTTCATTCTGCAGTTCTGCCTCATCCAGCTGTACCCGCCAGCAATGGCGACACTGGATGGCTGAGCATAAACAGAACGGCGCTAATCTTGGACAAGAGGGTCCTACACGTGCCGGGCCTGCTGAATGGAATCAGTCCACGCAAGACGACATCGGCGCATCTCGGTGCGCAGAACCAACTGGCAGCGCCCCCCTCCAGACCACCTATAAAGGCCAGTCTCCCTGAGGCGACGGTCACTGGGCACGGCTTCACCAGCTGAATGCGGTTCGCTAACCCATTTGTCTTCATTCTGCAGTTCTGCCTCATCCAGCTGTACCCCGCCAGCAATGGCGACACTGGATGGCTGAGCATAAACGGAATGGCGCTAATCTTGAACAAGAGGGTCCTACACGTGCCGGGCCTGCTGAATGGAATCAGTCCACGCAAGACGACATCAGCGCATCTCGGTGCGCAGAACCAACTGGCAGCGCCCCCCTCCAGACCACCTATAAAGGCCAGCCTCCCTGAGGCGACGGTCACTGGGCACGGCTTCACCAGCGGAATGCGGTTCGCTAACCCATTTGTCTTCATTCGGCAGTTCTGCCATATCCAGCTGTACCCCGCCAGCAATGGCGACACTGGATGGCTGAGCATAAACAGGAACTGGCGCTAATCTTGGAACAAGAGGGTCCTACACGTGCCGGGCCTGCTGAATGGAATCAGTCCACGCAAGACGACATCAGCGCATCTCGGTGCGCAGAACCAACTGGCAGCGCCCCCCTCCAGACCACCTATAAAGGCCAGTCTCCCTGAGGCGACGGTCACTACGCACGGCTTCACCAGCGGAATGCGCTTCGCTAACCCATTTGTCTTCATTCTGCAGTTCTGCCTCATTCAGCTGTACCCCGCCAGCAATGGCGACACTGGATGGCTGAGCATAAACGGAATGGCGCTAGTCTTGAACAAGAGGGTCCTACACCTGCCGGGCCTGCTGAATGGAATCAGTCCACGCAAGACGACATCGGCGCATCTCGGTGCGCAGAACCAACTGGCAGTGCCCCCCTCCAGACCACCTATAAAGGCCAGCCTCCCTGAGGCGACGGTCACTACGCACGGCTTCACCAGCGGAATGCGGTTCGCTAACCCATCTGTCTTCATTCTGCAGGTAAGCAGAAACTACGGTAAATGCTTTCGCTCAAGTGACCGCTTCTTGTTGGTGTTGCCGTGCCCACGGCTGTTTAGCATGGCGTTAGATTGCACGAAGTATCTTAAAAAACTGTTGTTGTTGGGAGGAGACATTGAAGCTAACCCAGGCCCCACCCTTGAAGAAATTTTTAACCAACTAAAGGACATTGCAAGCGACATTAAGGAAATAAAAGAAAAGCGGCTAGTAGACAATGGTAACAAACTTGACGCTCCATCAGTCCTTGAGGTAGAGCTTGGGCACTGTAAAACGCAACTTAATTCAATGACTAGGGTAATACAAACATTAGAAAAAAGAATAGACGATCTTGAAAATAGGAGCAGAAGATCCAATCTAATCGTATACGGATTGCCGGAAGCACAATCTGAGACAAGTGAAACCCTCGAACAGGCAGTAAACTGGGACGTCATACAGTATAAACTCAAACTACAACCGATTGCGATCGAGCGCATCCACCGGCTAGGTAAACCAGCTCCCAATAAAACCAGACCAGTTATCTTTAAACTTGTGGATTCGCGTCAGAAGGAAGCCATACTAAAGAATGGAAAGCACCTTAAGGAAACTGATTACGCTATTGGCGAAGATTTTTGTCGCAAAACTCGCGAAATTAGAAAAAAAAGCTTTGGGACAGTGCGAATTGGAACCGAGCTAAAAAGGAAAAAGTGGCACTGGCTTTTGAGAGGCTGTACATAAATGACTGCGCGTTCGTTTGGGATGAGGAAAAAGAAGAAAGGGTGCCACTGAACAAACCAAAAAAACTACGAAATACCAACTCGGCCGAACACGCGGAGTACCACACAAAAGAAAAATTAACATTGCTAAACGTGAACGCCAGAAGCGTCGTGAATAAACTGCAGCCTCTTGAGAACTTGTTGCTACTTCATGAACCAGATATTGTAACAATCACAGAAACCTGGCTCTCATCAGATATACTCGACCATGAATTCACTCTCCCTAGCTATTCTGTCATCCGAAAAGACAGACTTTCTTGAGCCGGAAGCGTCGCGTTGTTAATTCGACGTTCCATTTCATACACACTACTGCCAGACGTTCCGGACACAGAAGCGGTTTTCTGCAAAATTTTGTGCAATAGCACAAGCATAGTGGCGGGTTGCGTTTATCGTAGCCCATCCTCTGGTTCGGAATGCATAGTTTCCATCCACAGTTTTCTTCAGCAGCATGTCCATAGCTCTGCAGTCGTGATAATGGGGTGCTTTTAGCTTTGCTGACATAAACTGGAGTACCATGCACCACACCTAACAGGGATCAGAGGATTTATTTGATTTAATGTTAAATTTCAACCTCCATCAAATTGTTTCATGCCCAACTCGTGTTCAAGGAACCGCCACAAGTGTACTAGATTTCATACTTATTAGTAGTCACCTTAGCCATGTGGAGACTGAAGTTGATGTTGTAGAGGGCATTTCAGACCACAGAGTGCCTGTTTGCCGGTTAACACTTGATTACAGATTACACCTACAATCAACAGTAAACCATGTCCCAGACTTCAGTAAAGCAGACGACGCCAGCGTACTAACTTATTTAGCCCATGAGTTTTACGAGTTTGTGGAATTGAACTGTGATCCCGTCACAACCGTAAATGACCTTTGGCTAAGGTTCAAGCACATTGTTCGGCACTGCATGAATGAATTTATACCACTGCGGCGTACACGGCCGCAAAGACATAACCCCTGGATCACAAGAGAAATTCTACACGCAAAGCGGAAAGTCAAACGACTTCGGAAAGCGGTAAAAAAACAGTGCTGCAGTGCGAATACATCAAAATTAAAAACATTTATTTCACACTTTAAGGCCAAAACAAAGCAAGCAAAACATTACTTTGAAGTAACGCTACCGTCATTCATTACTGGTAGCCCACAAAGGTTCTGGAAGCATTTCAGCCCTAGAAAAAACAGCAGTCCTGAACTTTCGTTGCAACAGAAAACGGCGAAATCTAATATGTACAACAACTATTTCCACTCTGTTTTTACAAAAGATGACGGGAAAATTCCACAGCTTACACACATGAATAATATTGGAACCAGCCCTATAGATGCAGTTGATGAAGGAATATGTTCTCTTTTGCTCGACCTAGACCCCAAAAAATCTTCGGGACTAGATGACATCCCCAATCCCTTTCTTAAGCGATATGCCGAATGGTGCCGCAAATACCTTGATATGGTTTTCCGCAAATCTCTCGCCGTAGCAAAACTTCCAGACGACTGGAAAAAAGCTAAAATAGCACCGATTCCCAAAGCAGGAAATAGCGATAATCCTTCAGACTTTAGGCCAATATCTTTAACCAGCACGTCATGCAAAATATTAGAACATATAATTTTGCAACACTTAACCGTTTTTTAAGAAGGTAATGGCGTTTTGTCATCTTGCCAGCACGGGTTTCGCAGCGAATTATCGACTACCACGCAACTAACAGAAGTTGTTCACAATTTAGCATTATCTATTAACAACTGCACGCAACGCAAACGGATATCATACTATTAGACTTTGCAAAAGCGTTTGATTCCGTATGTGACAAAAAAATAATTGCAAAACTTCGAAGTATTATTGGAGATGGAATATTAACAAATTGGGTTAAGGACTTCTTAACTAATCGTTCACAATATGTCCTGTATGACCAAGTACCATCATAAACTTGCCTGTTACGTCCGGAGTACCACAAGGCTCCGTTTTAGGGCCTTTGTTATTTCTTGTTTTTATTAACGATATCACAGACAGTAGCTCTTGCACCATTAGGCTTTTCGCTGACGACTGCATTATTTACAAAGAAATTAACAGTCATTCAGATCACCTTCCACTAAGCGATTCTTTACACCATCTTTCCAACTGGTGCGACATGTGGCAAATGTCGATTAACCCCAAAAAAACAGTGTGCATGACGAACACCCGAAAAAAGAAGCTATCCAGTATGACTACAGCATTAAAGGCACCAGGCTTGAAAAAGTGAATGCGCACAAATATTTAGGCGTCACGATAACGTCAAGCCTCAGATGGGATGCGCACATTTCTAACATTACTTCGGTTGCTCTGCGCAAGCTCTTTTATCTTCGCAGATGCCTTCGGTTGGCCCCTCACTCAACCAAGCTTTTAGCCTATACTACTTACGTAAGACCAGTATTAAAATATGCTAACACAGTATGGTTTCTTTTTATACAGTCACTAACATTCAAAAGCTAGAAAATGTACAGAGGAAGGCAGCAAGATTCATCTGCAACAAATATAAGCGCACTGATTCTCCTACAAATATGTTAGCAAGCTCTGGCCTCCAAACACTTGCGATTCGAGCAAAACAAGCGTGCCTTAAATTTCTTTTTCAGCTACTTCACAACCATTATAAAATTGACCCATCATTGTACATCCGTCCGTCAGACTCCCGCGTTATTAGGCCCAAACATTCATACACACTGAAAGAGTACTCTTACTGCAATCACACGTTCAAGCACTCCTTTTTTTCCACTTGCCATAAGGGAATGGAACTGTTTGGATTCCTCCATAACTAGTGCGAAATCCGTATCCGACTTTGCCCTAAAATTAGATAATATGTTCTCTTAATGTGGCAATAATCGCATTACCAGAAGCATTGCGCCACCAGTGAAAGCGTATTAGTGGAGTGTACAAGTGTTAACTGGAGTGTTTGGAAGTTTGCTATTTGTTTGCCTGTGTACCACTGCACTTCATGCAAAACTTCTCTTCCTTTTGGTGATGGTTTCTTTGTTTTTGCAGATGTAAACAAGTTGTATATTTTTCGCTCTTATACTTTGTGATGACTGTCATTTCACTACATTCCTATTTCTGTTTTCTGCGCTGTTAATGTACCACCTGCATGTACAATCTGTACGCCCACCTGCTATGGTCTCAGAATGAGACTGGCAGTATTGAAAATAAATAAATAAATAAAATCATGTGTAAGTGTATGATCATGCGAAATTTGCGATTATGTCTTATATGCATCACGTGACAATTTCAATAGGTCTACTTTTTTCAATCTCATGGCCTTTTTTTTGCAATTTCGACATTCGCACCCGAGTTTTAGCGTCGACAATCATCGCTGGAAATCATCATCACGCTTCATCATCATGCACATCACATGGCTGCAGTCGTGAGCTGCGGGAACGTGTCACAGGCGTCACAAAGGCACGCTCTCTGTCTGTTCTGTTCCTCAGCAAGGCTGATTGCGAGTGACGTGGCGCTGTTCGACTTCTGGCGTCGGTAAAGTAAAGACGTGTCTCCTGCTGCCGAAGGGGCGACAAGCGTGGCATCGACTTGGCGGAGAGGTTCCAGGCTCGAAGAAATGTCAGAAGCCCAAAACTTGAGCTTTGGTGAACGTTATCGGAGTGAATTCCGCGACCGGATAACAACCGAAATCTGTTCTATGGTACCGAAAAGGAGTCGTCGCCGGTGCTTCGATGCTGAGACTTCGACAGCCACCGCTTCCGCCCCGAGGAATCCGCTGTCCACAGGTACTCAGCTCCCGCCTCCGCCGTGGGGCATCCGGAGTCAACGGGTGCTCAGCATAACTCGCCTCCTACTCTTCCCCCGTCCAGTTGCGGCGTAGCAACATCGCGAGACATCCTGGTGACCATGAAGTTAGCAGCTACTTCAACGTCTTCCCCTCGTTCCGATGAGGTTGATACCACGGAGGGCAGCTGTACTCTGACAGCGTTGAAGCCGCCGCTTCTTCCGCATCGCACAAGGGCCCGGCAGTGGAGAGTCGCCTTATGCCCAGCGTTGTGGTGTGGGGACATGGTCGAATATATGCAGGCAGCGCTGGAGGGACTGTTCAACTCCACGCATGGAAGAGGGCACAGTCCTTTTGTTGCATCGAAGGTTCTCGAAAGTTCTTCTTCTCAACTTTGCCTGGCCGGCACGCATCATTCTATGCGGTGCAATGCAATCTGTTTGGCGGATTCCCGATTAAGGCAGAAGTGCTTGGCGCTCATGCACTTATCCATTTTAGTCGATGTTAAAGAACGGCAGGTGGTCAACATTTCTGAAGCCCACCGCTACGTTGCCTTTTGTTATGATATCACGGCTTTCGGTTAGCCCCCATAAGTTAATAATATATAAAATAGGAATGTGCGTGAGGGGGTGGAGCAGCGTTGACTCTGGGCCTTCTTAAAGACACACTAAAATCAAATTCCAATGTACGTGGTAGTGAAAGGTTATTGTATGACAACATCAAAAACGACAACATTATCAACAGAAGTGGCTGACTCTACAAGAGATTGCTTGTGCCGAAGTAGCGTATTCTCAAAATGATACCGATGAATTAGGACGAAACGCCTACAATTAATCGCTAATAATCGATCTTGCTGCGCTAAATAAACAACCTTGAATAAACGAAATAAAATGCGGATCAATAAACGAAATAAAATGCAGCTTGTTTGTTGCTGTTTGATTCATAGAAAAAGGAACCGCCGGGCGTTACTCCCAGGGAAATTGCGCGAGTGGCTGAAAAATTCCATTTTAATCTTGTTACACCAGACAGGTCATGCCATATAGCGGGGCGCAGTTGAACCAAGACTCGTCTTCCATCTTGGAGCCTTTGTTGTTGCTGCTGTGGCTCCCACTGTTTTCGTTTTGTCTACTGGTGTCGGTGACCGCGCAGTAAATCCGGGCAACCTTGTTCACGGCAAAAGTGACATGAGTCGGTCCGCTTCTAGAGGGGGATTATTTGAAGTACGCTAGCCCGATGCGGGCCACTGAAACGCGACTTTATTTTAAAATAAGTCATTCCTTGCCACAAAAGTAAAATACAAGGTTTCTCGACCAATATTTAAACAATCAACGTCGACTAAATAGTTGTTTTAGTGTCTTTTTAATACAAAACCCTTCGCATGTATGGAGGAAAAAATAATAAAGGAGATGCCATGATTACAGTACAGAACGCTGTATCTCGCTAATGACATCGTTCTTTAAGGTTTCACGATACTGCATGCGCTTTAACGAGAATATCACAATAAAGCAGTTTCGCACTTGTAACGACACAAGACGCCGTATCTGGCTAGTTCATGCCATTTTGTGTGCTTTCACAATATTTCACCTATCGCAGTTTCGTACTCGCAATAAAACAACCTATCTCGTTAGATGACATCGTTTTTGGTGGTTTCACGACGCTACGTAGCTCAAACTAACCTAACCTTCGCACTTCTATCGTTAGAAACGTTTATTCGTACTTTACAATGTTTTCTACAAGATTACGACGGTTTCATGCGCTTTCACATTAGATATCGCAGTTCCCGACTTGTAATGGTGAAAAACACAGCATCTCACTGAGTGACATTGTTTAATGCGGTTTTAGCGCGGTTCATATCTTAACCTAACCTAACCTTACTAACCCAACCTAACCCAACCTAACCTAACCTAACCTAACCAAACCTTACCTAACATAACCTAAACCTAACCTAACCTAACCAAACCTAACCTAACCTAACCTAACGTAACCTAACCTAACCTAACCTAACCAAACCTAACCTAACCTAACCTAACGTAACCTTACCTAACCTAACCTAACCTAACCTAACCCAACCCAACCCAACCTAACCTAACCTAACCTAACCTAAACTAACCTAACCCAACCCAACCCAACCTTACCTGACCTAACCTAACCTAACGTAACCTAACCTAACCTAACATAACCTAACGTAACCTAACCTAACCTAACGTAACCTAACCTAACCTAACCCAACCTAACCCAACCTAACCCAACCTAACCTAACCTAACCCAACCCAA
>NW_023607708.1:0-12500 GCF_013339725.1 Rhipicephalus microplus
CGTGTTACGTGATTTCGTCTGACTGAAAGAGGGCATAGTGGGGCATACCCAAGGAGGTGCCTCAGACTGAGAGAAAAGAAGTGGACGTTGTGAGTGAGCTGCGTTGTGGCTGCGGACCGACAACTGTTATTTTCCACGTAACAATATATTAGAAACAACAAATGACCGAGGACCAGCTGTTGGGGCACTCCTGAGGTAACATGGCACCATTATGAATTGTAGCCGTTAGCGGTAACGCACTGTAAGCGATTAGCAAAAAAGCATCCGACCTATTTTATTAGGTTAATGTCAAGATTTAAGTTCCGTAACTTGTGTATGAGGAGTTTACGGCGCACTTTATCCAACGCTTTTGCAAAATCTGAAACAAATGCTGTGAGCGGCTGATGAACGATCAAGAATTACATCACTGAAAGGTACGAGTTGAGTCTCACATGATTATGATTTCCTAAAACCGTGTGTGAAGGCGAAAAGAATGTGTTATTTTCGAGAAAATAGAGGATGCTTCTGATCAAGATATATTATATATAGTAGATTGAAGCACGTCAACCATGAATCATGTCAACCGGAACATGCGTATCAGCAAAGCCAGAAGGTGATATGAAGCGCTGATGCTTGCCCTAGACACTGCTCTATAAATCAACTTCAGATCATGACTCCTTACCACAATTGACGTCAGCCCGACGTGACGGCTGTATCAAACATATGTAATGTTTATAAAATTGGGTACGCAGTACTGCAACCAATATTGACGTTTCACGAAGATTACCGTTTATTTGAAAAGTAGCTCCGAGACCTGGCGTAGCTCTGTGGTTGAATGCTTGACTGCCACGCAGAATGCTTGGGTTCGATTCCTGCTGAGACTTTGAAGTTTATTATTTGCACTCGTTGACATTTATTCTATGCCTTAGTTGGGTCGACGCTACTGATGTCTGATATTGCTTACGCGTTAAAATTGCCCATGTGTGTTCTCGTCGTTTCTGGGTAGATACTAAGCGTCAATCACCTGTGGCACATAACCGCATACCAGCGGCACATACTCGCCCATGTGTAAGTACCACTGTCTGACGGGAAACGTTTGACGACGTACGCGACGGGACGGATTGTGACATTATTCATGTCTTGAACAGGGCGTCATTTTCGTCAAACCATATTACCTTCCTATGCTAATTTTGGTTCACGCCAAGTTGAGGAGGTGATCACGAGCGCACCCAAACGTAAGCGGCTAGATAGGTAGATGGATAGATAGATAGATACGCTCAAAGTCGCTGAAGTTCACAAAAAAATGCTTCACATTTATTAAAATGTTTTCATCATCAACATCATCCAATGCGAGTGGAGTTACGAAGGTTTGTCGCATGCTGCAATTGCATTCTCTCTTCTCTCGTCCTGACGAAATCTCTGGAAGCCAAACAGGGAGGGACGGCAGGGCCACAGAAAAACGTCACGCGCCTGATGACCCCCAACAGTTTTTTTTTTCTTTTTTTTCTTCGAATGCCTCGCTTTTTTAGTGTGATCGCACGCGCACACATATAAGTAGCGGCCTCCCACGGTGATCTTTCTAACGAGCTAGCTTGTCAAGTTCAAATCAGCCTATGACTGATATATGGGCTTGTGTCACAAAACGAGCGCTCAAAATGGGAGCGCCGCCAAATTCTCGCGACGAAACGCCTGAGTGACGCAGCGAGGTCAACGATAAAAAAAAAGAAAACAAGCATCCGTAGACTCCCCGGGCGCGCGTCCTTCTCCCCGCGGAAGCGTGGCTTCACCGACGAACCTCCTCACCCCACAACGGCGGCCGAGCAAGCACTGGATTTTTCTAGATGGAAGGGGGCGTGGTCATACCGAGTTGAGTCATCGGCCGCGGAGGGCATTCCAACCGTCGCCTCTCCCCAGCCTTCGCTGCGTATCGCGCCGACGAAATGACGAGAACTTTCTGGAATGTCGTGCGGAAGGTATCGGACGTTCCGGAGCGATGGTGATTCGGCAGTGACGGTATAGCACTCACATTTTTCAGTGTAAATAAACCCATCACATTCATAACAATATTACATTTAAATCGGAGTGTAGGTGATAACAATAGTCGTCTGAAGTGATTTCTGTAAAAGTATTGCAATCATCAGCAAAAACGTGGATATTAGGAGTTACTTGAAAGAGTAGGTCATAATATATATTAGAAACACAAAGGACCAAGGATCATCTGTTGGGGCATTCCTGAGGTAACATGGCACATTTATGAATTGTAGCCGTTAGCGGTAACGTACTGTAAGCGATTAGCAAGAAAGCATCCGACCTATTTTAATAGGTCATGTCAAGATTTAACTTCGTAACTTGTGTATGAAAAGTTATGACGCACTTTATCCAACACTTTGCAAAATCTGAAACAATGCTGTGAGCGGCTGATGAACGATCAAAATTACATCACTGAAAGGTACGAGTTGAGTCTCACATGATTACGATTTCCTAAAACCGTGTTGTGAAGGCGACAAGAATGTGTTTATTTTCGATAAAATTGAGGATGCTTCTGATCACCAATAATATGTATAGTAGTTTGAAGCACATCAACTATCAACCATGTCAACCGGAACATGCGTATCAGCAAAGCCAGAAGCTGATATGAAGCGCTGATGCTTGCCCTAGACACTGCTATATAAATCAACTTCAGATCATGACCCCCTACCACGATTGACGTTAGCCCGACGTGACGGCTTTATCAAACATGCAATGTTCATAAAATTGGGTACGCAGTACTGCAACCACTATTGACGTTTCACGAAGATTACCGTCTATTTGAAAAGTAGCTCCGAGACCTGGCGTAGCTCTGCGGTTGAATGCTTGACTGCCACGCAGAATGCTTGGGTTTGATTCTTGCTGAGACCCGAAGTTTATTATTTGCATTCGTTGACATTTATTCTATGCCTTAGTTGTGTCGACGCTACTGATGTCGGGTATTGCTTACGCGTTAGAATTGCCCATGTGTGTTCTCGTCGTTTTGGGTAGATACTAAGTGTCAATCACCTGTGGCACATACCCGCATACCAGCGGCACATACTCGCCGTGTGTAAGTACCCCTTCTGACGGGAAACGTTTGACGACGTACGTGACGGGATTGTGACATTATTCATGTCTTGAACAGGGCGTCATTTTCGTCAAACCATATTACCTTCCTATGCTAATTTTGGTTCACGCCAATTGAGGGGTGATCACGAGCGCACCCAAACGTAAGTGGCTAGATAGATAGATAGATAGATAGATAGATAGATAGATAGATAGATAGATAGATAGATAGATAGATAGATAGATAGATAATAGATAGATAGATAGATAGATAGATAGATGATAGATATAGATAGATACGCTCAGGTCGCTGAAGTTCACTAGAAATACTTCACATTTATTAAATGTTTTCATCATCATCATCATCATCCAATGCCAGTGGAGTTACAAAGGTTTGTCGCATGCTGCAATGCATTCTCTCTTCTCTCGTCCTGACGAAATCTCTGGAAGCCAACAGGGAGAGACGCCAGGGCCACAGAAAAACGTCACGCGCGCCTGATGACCCTCAACAGATTTTTTTTTCGAATGCCTCGCTTTTTATTGTTATCGCACGCGCACGCGTAAAAGTAGCAGCCTCTCACGGTGATCTTTGTAACGAGCTAGGTTGTGATTTCAAATCAGCCAATGACTGATATGGGCTTGCTACGTGTGATTTTTAGGTATATTTTATGATATCGTCGAGAGAATTTGAAGCAATTTCTAACTGACCTATAATTGCGAACTGCATGTCGCATACTGCGCTTTTATATTTGGCTCACTCGACCGCGCCCGGTGGTCTAGTGGCTAAGGTACTCGCTGCTGACCCGCAGGTCGCGGGATCGAATCCCGGCTGCGGCGGCTGCATTTCCAATGGAGGCGGAAATGTTGTAGGCCCTGTGCTCAGATTCGGGTGCACGTTAAAGAACCCCAGGTGGTCAAAATTCCCGGAGCCCTCCCCTACGGCGTCTCTCATAATAATATGGTGGTTTTGGGACGTTAAACCCCACATATCATCAATTTTGGCTCGCTTGTTGTTGGGAGGTTCTACTACCGATATACAGCGTTTTCTGACCATGCTCAAAAAGTGCTGCAGGGCCGCTTTTAATGGACATTATTCCGAAATAATAAAACCATATTTATTCTGGAACTGAAGTGAAAATCATGCACATTCTCTGAGCGGATGAGGCTACGCGCCACAGTGTTGCAAGTATTCTTGAGCATGACTATTCATGTAATCACTTTCTATGAAGTACATCTCATTACAGATTATTAGGTGAACAATTGTCCTTAATTAAATCAGTAAACCCCACCAGCGTGAAAGTTTTCTTGGAAGTAACTAGATGCAGCCTGCAGTGTTTTTCTGACGAGACAAGCTGCACCGCGCACTGCTGTTTCGGAACTTGAAAGCTCAAGAAGTTATTGGCAATCCTCGTGACTACACATAAGTATACCCGCATCGACATTTGGGCTCAGGCACGCCCCCTGATATTTCATATTCCTACCTAACTTTCAAACATGCTCCTTATGAAAAAATCACAGCATATCCACGGAGCGAATGATGATGAGTGAGACGAAGCATTCATCCGTCCGTCCATTCATACACGCTTTTATCCGTCTGTCCATGCTGCCGTCCATGCGTCAATCCATCCATCCATACGTCCACCCATGCGTGCGCCCGTCCATACGTTCGTCCATGCGTCAATCCATCCATTCATACGTCCACCCATGCGTGCGCCCGTCCATACGTTCGTCCATCCGCCTTTTCATCTGTCTGTCTGTCAGCCCGTCCGTTCGTCCGTCCATATGCTTGTCTGACTTTGTCTGCCTGCGTGTCTGTCAGCCCGTCCGTTCGTCCGTCCATATGTTTGTCTGACTATTTGTCTGCCTGCGTGTCTGTCTGTCCTCCGGTCGTCTGCCTGCCTGCCTGCCTGCCTGCGTGTCTGTCAGCCCGTCTGTTCATCCGTCCATATGTTTGTCTGACTATTTGTCTGCCTGCGTGTCTGTCTGTCCTCCGGTCGTCTGCCTGCCTGCCTGCCTGCCTGCCTGCCTGCCTGCCTGCCTGCCTGCCTGCCTGTCTGCCTGCCTGCCTGCCTGCCTGCGTGTCTGTCCTCCGGTCGTCTGCCTGCCTGCCTGCCTGCGTGTCTGTCCTCTGGTCGTCCGTCTGTCTGTCTGTCCTCCGGTCGTCCGTCCGTCCGTCCGTCCGTCTGTCCTCCGGTCGTCCGTCCGTCTGTCCGTCTGTCCTCCGGTCGTCCGTCCGTCTGTCCTCCGATCGTCCATCCGTCCGTCTCTCCGTCTGTCCGTCCGTCTGTCCATCCGTCCGTCCGTCCGTCTGTCTGTCTGTCTGTCCGTCCGTCCGTCCGTCCGTCTGTCTGTCTGTCTGTCTGTCACTCACGATAGCAACACTGGCTGAGGGACACATACAACTACGTGATTACGAACTGGTCACAGACATGCATGAACAAACTCCACGGCTTTGGAAGCTTCGCCCCTAAAGGTACAAGTATAATCTGCTTTGTCTGAAGTCACTCGCCATTTCTGCACGTTGCGCCAACACAGCATTCAAATATTTTTCTCAGCTGTTCAGTTGACTGATGCTAGGTACCTCAGAGCCTCATAATAGAACGATGCACTTTCCGTGGGGCTCAAAGTAGCAATGGTAGAAACCACACAGCTATTGTCTTATGCACTTTTTTACGAAAAGTACGAATATTCAGGAAAATATTGCGAAATAAATGCTCCTTCGCAATGGAAGCTTGAAAGTGAATACGACTACATTGCAATAGCGGCCAGCTTGTGGCGATAGACGAACAATGCCCCGCCGACAAGCTGCACCTCACCACGCTACAGCTATGTGTTCAAGCGTTGCGAATTTATTCGCGCTGTAGTTGTATTTAATCAAGCGGCAACTGATCCAAAATACACTAAACCAGCTTTGACTAAGCCAGGAGCCGACACCCATTTCAAGTGGAGGGCCAAGTTGCATGAAGCGGACACAGTGATGGGCAACACAGAAAATTGAGTAGGAGGGGGAGGGGGTAAGTGGGTCTTTTGCAGACAAATCTTAAAAGTCAGCCAATGGACAATAACTTGTAGCACTTTGTTAGGAATGCTTAATTTCAGCCCACTTGTCAAAAGTTGCATTGAAACCTAGGCTAAACGTGAAAAACCTATTTCAAATTAACGGGCATGTCGGGTTTCAGGAAACGACAAGGTAAAGTGGGAGGGGTGCTTGACGCAGTGGGGCCACCTAATACTGCTATGCTGGGCGCGTGCGGCTCATAGACCACAATCTACCAACCCCTGGACTACACATAGCATTTTCTTTGCTTTTCAACATGGTCTCATGCTTGGTGATACTGCCCGCCGCGGTTGTCTAGTGGCTAAGGTACTCGGCTGCTGACCCGCAGGGCGCGGGTTCAAATCCCGGCGGCGGCGGCTGCATTTCCGATGGAGTCGGAAATGTTGTAGGCCCGTGTGCTCAAATTTGGGTGCACGTTAAAGAACCCCAGGTGGTCTAAACTTCCGGAGCCCTCCACTACGGCGTCTCTCATAATCATATAATGGTTTTGGGACGTTAAACCCCACATATCAATCATGGCGATACTAGATTGTGTGAGCAAGATTTAAAAAAACGTTCGATTGGCCTACATTTTATGGAAAGCAGCTGTGCCCTCTGAAAAATTCAGCACACGTATTTTTTAAAACGGTGTGAACTACGAGAATAGTAGTGATGACAAATTTTATCTCTTTTTAGTAATATTCTAACTACTTCTATGGTACGAACAAATTTTTATGCACTAAAACATGTTGTAGTAAACAGTGCTTAAGGAAACTACCATCCCTGGAGAACTTAGTTCCTGCAGGGAGGAACTAAGAAACGCTTGTGTTCCTTTGATGATCGATGGAGCTGTGACGGTTAACCATTGAATTTTTCAAGTAACTACAGACGAAACAGTCTTCCTTTTGCAATCTTCCTCCATCATGGAACAGGGGCACGCACGCAACACGTGGTGCAGAGTAGCGTGGGTGGTTTAGGCCCGTGTGCTCAGATTTGGGTGCACGTTAAAGAACCCCAGGTGGTCGAAATTTCCGGAGCCCTTCAATACGGCGTCTCTCATAATCATATGGTGGTTTTGGGACGTTAAACCCCACAAATCAATCAATCAGTAGCATGGCTGGTTGGCTGGAACACAGTTGACTATAACCATGGAGTTTTCTAAATATGCACTAGAGTGAACTCTGGCGCTAAAGTGTATGGGAGCTGCAATGCATGGTGCTTCAGCGAGCATGGGAAGTATGGGCATGAAATGAATTCGCTTAGTCTTCGTACTTTACGTTCGTTATCGCTTCACGTGGCTTGAAGCTGCTATGTCACAAAACAACAATCGGCAAACATTCTGCTATTGCGCTTCACCACCTCAATCTTCTAGGCTTACCGCTTCAAATCGAGTTACGAAGTTGAAAAAGGTTTGTTCTTTCTTTTAAAACAACACCAAAACACAGCAATAAACGAAGTCACAAGTGCGTTGACCACACACAAGCACGAAGACTAGGCAAACCCATGTCATACCCATGATTTCCATGGTCGCTGAACGGTCGCATCGCCAGAGTGTAGTTCATTTTAGGAAACTTAAACTATAACCACCTGAGGTGCGATGAACTGCCTATTGTCGTTGACATCGTTTCAGCCTTCCAGTTTTCTTTAAACGGTGGGCAGTTCCACATCACTATGCTAATCCTGGTTTTCACTTATTAGCGGATGCTGTCTCGGAAGGAATAGGCGCTGCGCTGACAAGTGTGGGAGGATAGTATATTGCGATTTATTTTAGGGGTGAAGCTCCTCTTAGTCTAACCTTCTCCAGCATCAGGCATAACAAGCCAGATGGACAAACGAACAGACAGACAAACAGACAGACAGACAGACAGACAGACAGGACAGACAGACAGACAGACAGGCAGACAGACACATGGACAGACACACGACCAGGCAGACAGATGAACAGACAGACAGACAGACAGACAGACAGACAGACACACAGACAGACACACAGACAGATGGACGGACGGATGGACAGACGCTTCGCCCTACTCATCATCATTTACTCGATGGATATCGCCACATTCTCTCCTCGTGTTTTGTTATCACTCCGTTTTACTATCAGTAATTCTCAGCGCGAACCACGCCCACACTGTTTGAGAAGCTTCGGGACGGCAGTAGATTATTTAGTTAAGATTACGCCCACTTTGAGAACAGTACAGCTTATGCCCCTGAACACGGGCACCCTGAAGTCCTTTAGACAAGGGACATCTTTCGGAAAGGCGTTCGGGCGCAGTGCCACACGACAAAGGAGTCACTCCTTTCCGGCAAAGATCCTTTTCGCAAAAGCAGATCTCGCATCTACTTTTCTGGCAGGAAGGGAGTACTCTCGCATACAGTGTGCATAATTTATTAATAGAAGAAAACGTGTCGCAGCACTGCGGTGCCCTGTCAGTATTTTTTGCGCCGAGAAAATGTTTTCATTTTCAGCAGCAGTGCGGTTTGTTGAAAAGTGAAGGCCTATAGTCTGCCCATACTCTCAACGCCTGCATTACGTCACTAGCGCGATCATGTTAGGGTTGGCAGTGGCAGTTGCTGTGTCGGCGACGTAGTATCTTGTAACAATTGAGTCGGCTCAAACGGAAGGTGGATGGGCTCACTCGAAAACACTGCTTAATGTGGCCGTCGCCTAATAACGGCAATGAGTCTTCGAACCAGCGTTCGTTGCGCACATAGGCCCAACTTTCGCGGTTGATGACTCGGGGGACAGCGCGGAAGCAGCCAAAATGAAGCTGTTCATGACGAGTCTTTGTTTGAAGCTCATCACTCTTGCCTTCGCAGCGTTTAGCTCATCTTCGATGGAGCCGAGGGCGACAAGAGTCAGGCCCACCTCAACTGTTGCTTTATCTCTGTCTCTGCGCTGAGACATCGCAGGACCACGATGAAACGCGGCACGCCGTCACTGACCCAGCTAGACGCAGCTATGTAAAGATCACGACAAAAACAAAACAGCAAAACACCGACTGTTCATAGTTGCCAGACGAGCTTAAGTTGCTGCTAAAAACGCAAAAAAAGCGAAAGAAAATTACAGGTATGCGCATTATAAGCCACCAGACAATAAAAAAACGGTTTTTTGCTCCGGCGTCGCTGAATGTGATGTACATGCGCAGATTCTTTTTATTATTTCCAATCTTGCTGCTTCCACAAACAGCGCCATTTTTTCTGCAGCGTTCTTCTGAGGCACCGCCTTAAGCAGTAGTCCGGTGCCGTGTGTCATCAGTGCCACTCCTTTCTGCAAATGGTCCCCTTAGGCGACAAAAGGGGTTTACTTCAAAGTACATTAACTTTGCCCGTGTGTCACGGGTATTATTCTGGAACCTACGTTGCCACTAGCAATAACGATAGAATATTCGATGGTAAGTGTATAAATGCCAACACCCCTCGCTGCTTGTCAGTTGATCAACGGACGACGCTCTGTTCACCGCTATCAGTGTTAGTGTCTTAATTTTTTTTTAGATGCGGAAGCATCTTATACTCGCGCCTTGTAGTGCCCGTCCGCGCCGTCCGCGCCGTCCGCACCGCTTCTCGAACATTCGACAGCTGACGCGCGCGCATGCGCCGTCGCGCCGTCGCCCACTCTTCCACCATCTGTGCATCCCTTCCTCCTCTACACACCGCGCGCGCTTCACTCCTCCACCATCTGTGCACCTTCCTCCTCTACACACCGCGTTCGACATCTACAATTCTCCTGATTCTCCAGTGGACGCGCATGTGGCGTCGCGCTTCGAGAACATTCAACAGCTGACAGTGCATGCGCCGTCGAGCTGTATATATACTCAAGGTCGGTGCTCGCTCGCTCAGTTGCCGCTCGTCGGTTGGTTTGTACGGCGCGTCGACGTCCAAGGTCGCGGTGAAATGAATTCCAACGAATCCACAAACACAATGATCGACGTCCCTTCGACCAGCGCCGCCCTTTCGCATACGTGTGTACGTGTTCACTCATTTAACACCCCCTCCTACAACCACGTTAACCAATTTAGCCATCGACCCAAGTAAGTCGCAATTTAACACCCCATTTCACAACCACGTTAACCAATTTAGCCATCGACCCAAGTAAGTCGCACTTTAACACCCCGTTAACCAATTATATGCTCCGCATCCTCCTCAGTGTTCCCCTGAGGGAAGCTGCGGGCAATTTTTTTCGTGTGGCCATAAGTTCGGTCCGAATAAACAGTTTCTTTTTTAACTAGGAGTCTGCTCCCTACATTCACGTCACGACCCCATAACATAATGGAGCTGCTGCTTCTTTCATTTACCCGACACCGCCCAGTGTTAGCCCAGCTCACGTCGCGAAGAACACACCGGCGCCAGCCACGAGCACCGGACAAGTCGCATGCATCAGGGTTTACCTCTGGAGTACGAGCCTCTACAAGACAAGGTTCTGAAGATGAAGGCCGTGACCTCAATTACGGCAACGATGACAACTGCTGTGCCATAGCCCGCGATCATGACGCAGCAGCCAAGAGAACCACCAATTTCCATGGATCATCGTTTGACGTTTCGGAGACCTGGCTAGATAACTACGACCGAGTGACCGCCCTCAACTACCGCGACACCTAAGAGAAGCTCCGTCGTGTCTACTTTTACCTAGAAGATTCGGTAAGGGCCTAGTTGCCCTTCAAAGCTAGGATCTCTTCTGCGGCGCATTCCTGCAAACTTTCATGAGCATCGCTCGCAAAGAGAAGACTCTTGCTCTGCTCCAGGCCTGGGTGCAGCTGCGCAATAAAAAAAATCACCATTTTCACTGAAGAAATGGCCCGCCTCTTCCGCCGCGCTGACCCCGACATGTCCGTAGAGAAGAAGGTCTGTCTGCTCATGCCAGGAGTCAAGCAAGAACTCTTCGCAGGGCTGATCAGAAACCCCCAAGACGGTCGCCGAATTCATTTCGGAAGCATCTACGATAGATAAGACGCTCGAGAAGCGGACACAGCAGTACAATCGTAGCTTCTCGTCTACAAGCTACGCCTACACCCAAGCGCTAGGAACCGCTGACCTGCGTGGGACAATCCAAGCGATCGTTCAAGAAGAGCTACGAAAATTGCTTCCTTCAGCGCAGGCTCACGAGTATTCCATCGCGGTCGTCGTACGCAAGAAGATCCAGCAATCACTGGTCGTCCTCAGCCTCCAGAGCCGCAGCTGCAGGCCATGGGCTGTGCTGATGCAGCCCAACGTTACGCCCGTCTCCCACACTCACGCCAAGACACCGCCCCATCGCACTTCCGTCACCAGACGCCACCGCCCTCACCACCCCCAGCGTCCTATAGGACGCCGTTGTCAGGTGCACGCCAAACATCGGTTTTCTACGGCCCTCTGCGCTGTACCACAGGCGAATGGTATATACCATTCGCCTGTGGTACAGCGCAGAGGGCCGAAGAAACCGATGTTTGGCGTGCACCTGACAACGGCCCGCCCTGCTAGTACTGCGGAGAGGCCGGGCATCTACCGCCGTTGCCAGTACTGAAAGATGGATCTACGGGGCTTCGACGTCAGCGCGCTGTGTCCACAACGTGGTGAAGATCGCATGATATCGCCGACTACCGTACGGCAGTGTAGCCACACCTCGGCGACCTTACCGTTCGCCATCGCCAGGCCGCTACATGTCACCACAACGCCGCCAGTACACCAGCTCTACTCGGTGCTGTTACCAGAGCCCATACTTGGATAACTAAAGGCAGCAACCGATGGAGATGCGCTTGCTGTGACGAACTGCCAAAGATCCTCCGTTGCCGACAACGACGCCATGACGAAACCTCGAGAACACGCATCCACAACAACGTAATCCCGCTGAAAAAACGTCACGGTCAGAAGACCACTTGATAATGCATCTTTGAAGCAGCGGTAAAAACCGTTGTAGCCATAATCCGACACCACGGCCCAACCACAACGCGACGCGATGAACAACCGACCTCGACGTTCTCATCCACGGTCACAGCGTCACAACTCTCGTCGACACCGGTGCCGACTATTCCGTCATCAGTGGCACGTTTGCCGCGAAGTTGAAAGAAGCTAGGACCGCCGGGAAGGCTGCGAAATCTGTACAGTTGGAGGTCACCTAGTTACGCAGGAAATCTGCACAGCGAGAGTGCCTGTTAAACAGCCAGATTCGTCCCGCAACCTTCGTCGTACTAGCATTGCTCGCGAGATGTCATCCTTGGCATGGCCTTATTAGGCCTTCATGGTGCTGTCATCGACCTGAGAACTAAGTTGACACCGCTATCCACCGAAAAAGCACTGTTGCCGCACACGCCATCAGCGAAAGCACGCCCTAAATGTGTTAGAAGACCGAGTCGCCATTCCTTCTCGCTCTAGTATCAGCATTTTCGTCGGCACTCAAGATTCAACTGACATACAAGGTGCCGTTGAAGGCGAC
>NW_023607708.1:15000-36416 GCF_013339725.1 Rhipicephalus microplus
CAATTATTCAGAAACACACACGACCTTCATCCTCTCCAGTTGCCCTGTCCTCCCCATTTGTTTGGGTTGTAGAACATATGAAGTACACACACACACATCAGTGCTAAAGAAATCAGTGGCAACATTGAAAAATACAAGTCTTCTTGTCGAAACATTGGCTCCAGCACCACCTTTTAGAATTTCTGAGCGCAAGCTTCAATCTTCCCCTTCCTGCTTATCATTTGGATCATGCGTTTTAGGTTAATATAATAATTGTTGCCTTTTACCGTCCCAACATCACCATACGATGAAAAACACTGTAGTGGAGAAATTTGGATATTTTCACCACCTGGGGATCTTTAGAGAGCCCTATTGTTTAATCACATGGACCGTAAGTGTTTCCCCTCCCCGGTAATTGCTCTGCCGCCGCCGAGACTTGCTCCCGTGACCTGCGTGTCAGTAGCCGATTTCCTTAGCCACAATAACACCACGGCGGGTACGTTTCGAGTTACAATAATCACCAAATGCAAGAACCTTTTAGTAGGAAATGTAAATAAATACGACAAGAATCAAACTTTTAATTTCAGAGTTCAAGACATACCTTCTTGTCTTTGGCAGTAATTTGGACCAGAATGTCTAATGTCTCGCGCTGTTGCGGGAATGACACTCTTTCCATTGCGTGAGTTTTTTTTTCCAGGGACTGTGAGCAGCAGCCATGTGGCGAAAATGTAAATGATCTCTGTATCAAAGTGCTCAAAATTTGTGTTAATGGAATGGAAGGATAAATGGTGCCTATGGCAAACGTTTCTGGCGTAATGACAAAGATCAAGCAGATAACATTCTTGAACTTTGTTTTCTGTCTAATACTCAGATATAACAAAAAAAACAGTTCGTCTGATAACTGTATGAACGGTCCATGAGGGCAAAGCGCCCTAGATGGAAGAGCGTTCGATCATCTCGTTCTCTTTAAATTACAGTTTGAGGTCGCGTTCAGCAACAGGAGTTCCGAAAAGTTACGCCTCATGGAAGGGTTTTTCTTTGTGTATACACCAAATATCTTAACCTCATTTATCTTGCGTAAAGCGAAAATTATAGCCACTTTCGGGAGCCGAACACCTGTCATTGCCTTACGGTTGCTAGCCTATAGTGATCACTCTACTTGTAGGGTACTTTAAAATAATTTTTCGGCCAGCATAGGATAAGGGCAGATAGGAAGGGTAATTGCAAGATTCTGCTTCTCATTGATCAGTGAAAAAATGGGCCAATCCCATGTACGATAATATGCGAAGCATGAATCAGGAAGGTTGATATGTCACTCTGATATAAGCACAACGTTACCATGTGGACACACATAGAACACAGTAAACACTAGTATAAATGTTATGCGTACCCATTCATCTAGATAAGTTGCAAGTATGTTGTTTATAGCCGCGTAATAACGGCACCACTAACGTTTGCAATACCAGAGCCAGCAGTGGTAGGCATGTAAATTAAGCCTCACATGACTTCCATGTCATGCTTATCATGCTAGCGCCTGGCATTTGTGTTCAATGTCTATTCACGTCCCGGAACACCAAATTGGGTATACGGGAAGCTAACGAAACGGCCATGAGCACGCTATGAGCCCAGCGTGTAGTCATTTTTTGCATGACACGCATATAATGATTATCTTGTTTGGTCGTGCACTTTACCTTCGTTGTCTATTCACGTCACGTAATACAAAATTTGGTATATGTGAAGCTAGCAAAACGCCGACGAACGCATCATGAGCGTAGCGTGTAGTCATGTTCTTACAAGACACGCGTCTGATATTTATCGTGCTTCCACCAGTCATATATATTTATCGTGCTCCCGCCAGTCATATACCTTCGTCATTTGTTCACGTCACACAATGCCAAATTTTCTATATGAGAAGCTAGCGAAATGGCCGCGAGCGCATCAAGAGCGTGACATGTAGTCATGTTCCTATATGACACGCACATTCTGATTATCATGTTTGCACCAGTCATATACTTTCTACATTCATTACCGTCACGTAATACCAAGTTTGGTACATGTGAAGCTAGCAAAACGGCTACAAGCGCATCATGAGTGTGACATGTAGTCACTTTCTCACATGACACCATGTCTTGGTTTCCGCCTCGGCGCAATAGTTTAGTGGGTAAGGTACTGAGCTGCTGACTCACCGGTCGCGTGATGGAATCCCCGCTACAGCGGTTGTATTTTCGATGGAGGCCAAAATGCTGTAGGCCCGTGTGGTCAGATTTGGGAGCACGTTAAAAAAGCCCAAGTGGTCGAAATTTCCGGAGCCCTTCACCACGGCGTCTCCCATGATCATATGGTGGTTTTGGGACGTTAAGCCCCACACCAATCATTATCAATCATGTAATGACTTTCACGTTAGGGCCTGTCGCTTATGTACGCCATGCAGTCATGTCATACCATACCAGTTTTTTTGATACCTCATGTGAATGAAACCACCGCTAGAGCAGCCGGACCATGACATGAAAATCATGCCATTCTTGACATACATTTCATGATTATTATGTTGTGAGTAGTCACTTATGCTCGTTATATAGTCATGTTATGCCATACCAATTTTTGTACAGAACCCACTATCGAGACGGCCAGGAGAGCTAGAAGTCATAGATAGATAGATAGATAGATAGATAGATAGATAGATAGATAGATAAGATAGATAGAAGATAGATAGATAGACTAGATAGATAGATAGATAGATCGATAGGCTGATAGATGATAGATAGATAGATAGATAGATAGATAGATAGATAGATAGATAGCTAGATAGATAGATAGATAGATAGATAGATAGATAGATAGATAGATAGATAGACAAACAGACAGCCACATAGATAGATAGATAGATAGATAGATAGATAGTAGATAGATAGATAGATAGATAGATCGATAGATAGATAGATAGGATAGATAGATAGATAGATAGATAGATAGATAGATAGCTAGATAGATAGATAGATAGATAGATAGA
The DNA here is from genome assembly GCF_013339725.1 of Rhipicephalus microplus. NCBI lineage: Eukaryota > Metazoa > Arthropoda > Arachnida > Ixodida > Ixodidae > Rhipicephalus > Rhipicephalus microplus. The sequence goes on from NW_023607708.1 coordinate 17,990, forward strand.
TAGATAGATAGATAGATAGCCAGACAGACAGACAGACAGACAGAAGATAGACAGATAGATAGATAGATAGATAGATAGAGATAGATAGATAGATAGATAGATAGATAGATAGATAGATAGATAGATAGATAGATAGATAGATAGATAGATAGATAGATAGATAGATATGGTCAAAGTCGTCAAAGTTGGCTGAAAAATGCACGCGTTTAAATTGTTGAAGATGCACGCAAGATATCCGAAGATTATATTTCTGGGGAGATCTGAACAGAAACAGTCTTAATTCCAATGTCACCGGGACAAAAAAAACAAGAATATTACGTCAAACATTCTTGTGCTGGGTATCTTTTTGAAGGTTATTTTTAGGAGCGAAGCTCCTTAAGGCGTGGGCTGTGCGTCCCCCTATGTAGCCACCTCTCGTTCAGTTCTTGCAGTCTTCACTAGATGGCGGTACTTGTAACTGACGGCATTAAGTATTACGCTAGCCACCGCCCGATCTAAAGGGTACAGCCATATCCATCCGTCCATCCGTCCGTCCATCAATCCGTCCGTCCATCAATCCGTCCGTCCGTCCGTCCGTCCATCCGTCCGTCCGTCCGTCCGTCCCATCCATCCATCTATCCGTCCGTCCGTCCATCCATCCGTCCGTCCGTCCGTCCCTCCGTCCATCCGCCCGTCCGTCCATCTGTCCGTCCATCCATCCATCCATCCATCCATCCATCCAAAAGATGCAAGATGTTATAAACTAGACGGCGGTACGTGTAGTTGATTATGAAAGATGCGAGGTGTTATAAAATAGGAATGATGCCACATATGGCACGTGTCATCTTTCGATATAGTGCGGCAACGTACGCTAGGGGGAGCGTTGCAATAAAATCGAGTGGCCAAAATGTACGGAGGATTCATGGTTTACCAGGTTTACCTCCGGAGCTTAGCCCACTCATCATCATTCACTTCGTGGATGTGGCGGCATTTTTTTTAGTCATACCTGTCTCTCCCCATTAGTTTATCGCGTAGAGGGACTTTTAAATTTTCTGATGGAGGTCGCCTTTACTTATTAAGGCGAACGCTTTTGATGCCTTGACCCGCAGGTCGCGGGTTCGAATCCCGGCAGCGGCGGCTGCATTTCCGATAGAGGCGGAAATGTTGTAGGCCCGTGTGCTCAGATTTGGCTGCACGTTAAAGAACCCCAGGTGGTCGAAATTTCCGGAGCCCTCCACTACGGCTCTCTCATAATCATATGGTGGTTTTGGGACGTTAAACCCCACATATCAATCAATCAATGAAGCTTTAGATGCCTTATGAGTCAATCATACACGTAAAGTGATGCTTGGCAGCAACACGTGTGGAAAAAAATTATCATACTATAACAACAACACCTCGTGATGTCAATGTGGCATGGCATATTCTAAGAATTTTCAATCTCATCATGAAGTCATTGTGACGTCATTGTGGCATCACAGTGTGACATTAACTGATGAAGTCATCGGATGCCATCGTCGCATGGTAATATTTGGGCTAATTTTGGGGGCACCCTATACGTCCGAACGCCGCAGAGTTATATATACGCTATCATTGTTACATAGCGCTAGCTATTGATTTAGGGTACAATGAAGTGCAATAAAAAAATAAGTGTATGTTGAGATAGGACATCTTTGTGCCTTACAATTATGTAGAGCACTTTCCGAAAAATTAGTTGGCAACACTATGTGGTCCCTGTGTTTGGACACCATTTATTCGAAAACAAGCTGTGGCATCAAAAACTATTGATCATATTGTTCAAAACGAGTAAACAGGAACGTGACCTAAAATATTTAGGTAGCTTAAACATTTTTTTCGGTGCCACTGATCCTAAAGGAGTAGTCCAATTGGCGCAATGCAGCCAAACTGTGCAACCCAGTTCCCACCTGAAGTTTAATATGTGGGCCCCACATCCTTTTTCTCAGACGGCGCCTAAATATCTCTTCAATATACAAATAAAGGGCGAATCATGCTCTGCCTGACACCTTTGTCACGCCGACTAGATGGTTTAGATCGTATCAGGAAAAAGTTATCGATTGATCTACGTACCGAAAATATCTGCTGTGAATACTTTCCTTCAATGCTTCGCCGTGCCTTCGCGCGTGCGTTCTGCCTCGTATTGCTTAGCCATTATGCGCAATCAAGGATTTTCACATAATTTAGTGCGTTTGCAACTGTGTAAAAGAAAGAAAGAACGTATAACCAAAAAGCGTGAAATCATCATTGGCTCAACGCTTAGCGCTGGTATTTTCTGATGTATTCTAAAAAAGATGGCGATGAGGCCATTTTTTCAGCAATGTATGTGAGGGCCACAGAGAAATCGCTTTCACTGCTTTTTACCCGAGGTGGTTTAGAAGGCCTCGTTCGAAACTTGATCACCCCACCACTGCTTTACCTAGTTTAACATTGAAATTAAGTTCGGGTTAATCCTACGTTATTGTCATACAGCAAGGTCTTTTATTTGCTTGGATGAATACACAATTTATCATCGATGTCACCATCATTTTTCCTGTACAGTCAAAACTGATAGCATCGCGTGTTCTATGTGCGAGTGAAAGCTCGCGCAGGCTGTACACGCTAAAAACTAAGGGAGTGTTGCGCACTCCTTTGGGAGAGTACTTTGTTGTCCCATATTTCACTCTCTTTTAGGGGCGAAGCTCCTTAGGGCGTGGGCTGTGCGTCCCCTGTAGCCTGTATGTAGCCACCTCTAGTTTAGTTCTTGCAGTGTTCACTAGATGGCGGTACCGTCCCCTGTATGTAGCCACCTCTAGTTTAGTTCTTGCAGTGTTCACTAGATGGCGGTACCGTCTTCTGTATGTAGCCACCTCTCGTTAGTCTTGTAGTGTTTACTAGATGGTGGTACTTGTAGCTGATGATGAAAAGATGCAAAATGTTATAAACTAGAAAGCGGTACTTGTAGTTGATGAAAGACACGAGATCTTATAAAATAGGAATGATGTCACATATGGCGCGTGTCATTGGTTGAAGGCAATCGTTCGATTTAGTGCGGCGACGTACGCTAGGGGGAGCGATGTAATAAAAGCGAGTGGGCAAAATGTACAGAGGATTCATGGTTTACCAGGTTTACCTCTGGAGCTTCGCCCACTCATCATCATTCACTTCGTGGATATGGCGGAATTTTTCAGAGCAAATCACCTCTTGTTGAGGCAGAGCTCCGTAAATCCCCCATAACGTGTCAAAGCACTCCCCCTCAATAGAGTAACACAACGCTGCCCGAAGCAAAGTATCATGACTCCACCAAAGAGAGTAAAAGTACAGCTCAGGAAAAAAATGCAGAACTTGGGTCAAAATTGGGGTTTTCAAATGTTTTTGATGAGTTTCCTCATGCGCAGATCGTAAGTATGGCTAAATACAAGCACTGCGACATAAAAAGTAAGTGTGGAAGAAAACATATCGAGTGGGACTCAAACCTTTCACATCTAAACACACAGAAGATTGCTAGTATGACACCCTTAGCACTACACCACACTGACAGACGTGCACTGGCGTTAATTTTTTTTTATGTCATGAGTGTAATGTTGAAAATCTGTCTGCATTTTTTTTTTTGTTTAGACGCGTAGATTTGAGAGTCTCCGCGCTTCTCAAAACCAGTCGGACTGTAGGTAACGTCTTTACTGTTTTGTTTTGTTCTCGCAACAAACGTCTATATTGACACGTTTTTACAGTAGAATAAGACAAGATTAGCCAACCTATTATATGAACGTCGTTTGTACTCACTCGCTAAGTGGCTAGTCTTTTCTCTGCTACGAAACAGCGCATATCTGAAGTGTGAATTGAACAAGTACGCTTTATTTTACGCCCTTGGACATATTTTCGGTCATTCTTGTCCCGTTCTAGGAATACTAAGCCACCATGCTTCATTGTTGTCTTACCGTACGTAGGCTACGGCACGATCGCCCATGTGCGATGGTCGTAGCGAAAAAAGATGAATATAAGTGGAATGCCGAGCCGTCCGCGTGAGTTTTGATGGTACCGATTGAATGAGTAATCTTCACTAATTTCACCTACACAGATACAACACTTAAACGTAGATATTAAGAGTTCTAAGTGCCTCCCAGTGCGCTGAAATACAGTGGCACGCGCTAGAAACCCTGCTCCTTTTGTTAAACATCTCTGTCGTCTCAACAAATAAATAGAGTACGTTTTACTGCATATACATGTGGGCAATCGGTAGTGCTAATCACTCGCGGCGTGCTTACGCATCTCCAAGTGATCAAGAGCAAGAGTATAACTGTTTCCTACTCTCTCATGCCTGAAGAGTATATCGGCATTTCACTCTCTCAGAAAAGAGGAAGAGTAAAAAGCTGTTTCACTCTCTCGTTCCATAGAGAATGAAAATGAATTTCACTCTATCTGATGTTTTGGGAGAGTAGAAGAACGCTCTCTGAAGAGTAACATGGCCTTTTTACTGCGGCGACACCCTCCGCAGTTTTTAGAGTGTAGATGGCTGATGCACAGGTATAGACGACAGTTACCGGCCGGCTCCATCAGGCAAAAGCACATTAAGGGTTTCCGTTGGGCGGAACGTGGGGAGGGGGGGGGGCTGTGTTGTTGTGGCAGCCACTTACAAACTTTATAAAAGGGGTGCGCTCTTTCTCCACATATATCTGTAGACGTCTCATTTCCCGTGCCATGCTCTCACCGCCTACAGCGGGTCGAGTTCTACTTCGCTGGAAAACCGATTACCACTGGTGGGAGTGCATCTTGTTGGGCCTACATATTGGGGATTTGGGTAGAATGAAAGCTTATGAAGTCAGCTATTCGCTTTCCCTCGTATGACATTCTAACTTATTGCTCTCGTGTTCATTGTTTCGCTCTTCTCGTGAAACTGAAATTAGTTCTTTTCTATAACCAAGAATTCCAGTGCGTAAGCGTAGAGTTGTGCGCGATCTGACTAAGCTTTTTTAAAGCATCTTGTGTCCAATAAACTTCCATTCCCTGCTAGATTCACAACTGCACCCCAAGTTGTGTTGCCATGACGCCACTATGCTGTATCAACTTTCACTCTGCGAGGCGTTTGCGAACTCATTCAGCCATTACGCTCCTCTGACACATTCGTCTATTTGTAATTACACATATATGCTACTGTGTACAGATCGCTGATCGTCTTTTGTGCTGTTGTGCGCAATTCCAACATCCTCGGAAGCAGTGCGCCGTGAGAAGACTTCATGATGTACATTAATACAGAAATTCCAGCCGCACAATCCCTCCTTCAGTACTTGAAGCGCTAAGATCTCAATATAAAGCAGTGGTAAAATAACCACGCCTGCCGTCATGCACTATTCTGTTTCGTAGCTTCCTTTTATTCAAGTATCATGGGCCTTGTAGATGCACAGAAGTCAATTTGTTGCGTTGCAGTTCTCAGTTGAACAAATGCATGAGGTGATGGCTAACTAGATGGCTCAATAGAAGGCTAAATACTTACAGAGAGTTGCTGCTTTTCAATAAACATACGTAAGAAAAGACAAGCCACGCTGAGCTTGGTGAGAGTGCAAGAAACTGTATCTGTAGCAGCCACTCTCGAACTCGGTTGTGTCATATGTGCAGTGTGTCTACTTGTCAGACAGACAGTCAGAAATGATTTTATTATGACATCAGTAGCATTACAAATTATTAGTATACAGAAGGAGGTCCCATAGTCAAAGACTGAATCGGGACCTCCTACCAGTAATGAATATAGAAAAAAATATATTGAAATAGCAAACAGCAGTAAAAAAAGAAGCAAAAAAATACAATGCAAGCTGAAAGAAGGATAAATTAAAAATACCAAGTGAACGCAAAAAAAAAAAAAAAAAGCCAGAAGCAGACAACATACAAAATAAGAATAATCAATTCTCCTATATGTAGAAAAAATTGCAAAATCAGTCAACACAATAAAGAAAGGTAAAGCAGTGCCTCTAAAATTTTACAAAAATTCCCAATGAGGTCAAGATAAAAAAATAAGGTAGTTAGGCACGTCAATACATCTTTCAGGACAATTCAGTTAAAAAAAAAAAAGAAAAACATTGGAATACATAATGAACAGAAGATCAATGTCACATCTGTTTCAGCAATGAATGGTGATGAAACGATGTTTACACCTATGTTCTGAGATGGTATGAATAGGAAGGAGATTAACGGAAGTGACGAAAGCTACCGGATCATGAATGTGATGAGAGGAACGTCTTCAGTTCTTTTTTGAATTTGCCAATGGATTGCGATGTTTTGATTGCAGGAGGTATATTATTCCAGAAATGGATTCCATTGAAGTAAATTGTTTGTTTCCCATAATTATTCTGAACCCTTGGTAAGATTAAATTCCGATTGTGGGCAAATCTTGTCAGGTTAGTATTCACTAGATTAGATGGAGGGATAATGGACACAGGAAGCAGATTGTTGATTTGCTTGTACAGTAATATTCCTAGTTGTATTGAAAGTATCACAGACCGTGAGGATGTTGTTGGCTTGTAGGAGTGCTATAGCGTTACAGCGATGGTGACTATGGGTAGTATTCTAATAGATTGATTTTGCATAGTTTGGAGGAAAACAAGATGACTACTGTAAGTATTGCCCCAGGATGTGATACAGTAATTAAGGTGAGAATGAATGAAAGCGTAGTACAATGAAAGTAATGTAGGTTGGGAAAATATATCACGGGCTTTAAGCAGAACACGTATGCCGTAAGCCATTTTTCGTCGTAGGAGAGCAATGTGCGAGAGAAATTTCAAGTTGCGGTCAAGTTGTATACCCAAGAAAGTGGCCTCCTCATCAGCTTCAATTGCAAATTGATTTATAAATATTGGCGGGATATGATTATGTTCACGTTGGTGAGAGTGAAAACAACGAACTTAGTTTTGGTGGGATTGATTTGTAGCTTATTATGGAAACACCAAGCAGTCAAGCTTGAAAGATCATTATTTAATTTCTGTGTCAGAGATCGGAGGCATTTATCAGTGTTAATAATTGTTGTGTCATCTGCGTAAAGTAAGGACTCTGAAGTGGTAAGCGAAGTTGGTAGGTCATTGATATAGATTATGAAGAGAAGTGGGCCGAGGATAGAACCTTGAGGGACTCCAATATTTGTTACCTTCGGTGTAGATTGAAAACCTGACAGGCTTACAACTTGACTTCTATTGAGTAGGTAATTTTTTATTAACATTAGTGCAGGACCAGTTACGCCAATGGCTTCAAGCTTCAAGAAAAGAATGTAGTGGTTGATAGTATCGAATGCTTTGGTAAAATCAATGAAAACAGAACCTGCATATAAGCCCTTATCTATTGCTCTCTTTAGCTTTTCGGTTAAAGATAACAGAGCGAGTTCAGTAGAATAGTCTTGACGAAAACCAAATTGCGAAAGTGAAAGAACCTGAAATTTATGGAGGTATTTGGACAGGCGATTTTCGAGCAATTTTTTCGAATACTTTGCTAAAGAAAGGTATGATGCAAATGGGTCGATAATTAAATATTTGTGTACGGTCCCCTTTTTTAAGCACAGGAACAACTTTGCCACTTTTCAATTCTACAGGGAAAATACCAGTTTTGAAAGCTAAGTTAATTATGGATGATAAAATATCAGAAACTGCATGTGCAATTATTTTTACGTTTGTTGGGGAAATACCATCAGGGCCAGCACTTGTTGTGTTCAGGTTTCGAATGACATCATGTACTTCCTGACATGTGGTAGGAAATAAGAAGAATGATTGTGGCAGACGAGAAAGGGGAAGTTGATAATCAGCATCAGGGATGACGTCAGTGTTAAAGAAGTAGTCACTGAAAGCTTCAGCAATCTCTAACGGGCTATCATACTTAACATTTTTATAATTAATGGTGGTGATGCTAGAGAGACAGCCCTTCCTGTTCAAAAAAGAGTTGACAATTTCCCACTTTTTCTTTATGTTTGAACCAGTTTCATTAACCTTCGTTCATAATATTGTTTTTTAGCATTTTTCAGTTGTAATGTAAGGGTGTTGCAAAGTCTTTTGTAACGTGCAATCAGGTTTGTATTAAAAGGTTTTCGTTTTGTTTTTCTATAAAGGTTCTCTTTGGCTCTTAGCTGCTTCAATAACTTTTCAGTAATCCAAGGGTTCTGAGGACTGGCGTAAACTTTTTTACATTTATAAACCTGAGTATGGCGCTGAATATAGGACAATAATATGGATGAAAATTCTGTGTAGGCCTATTTGTGGATCATCTAAGCATATTAGTGAGGACCAGTCAGTGGACATAACATCGTGAATGAACGACTCCCTGTCTAGAAGTTGCCTAATGAAAAATATGCTAGTTGGCGTAGCGTGGCAGTTGAAGCGCACGAAAATCGGGTAATGGTCACTGATGTCGACCTTAAGAACCCCTGCATCCGGTGCTACAGATAAGTTAGAGAGTGCATGATCGATCAGGGTACTTCCATTATTGATGCAGCGCGTGGGAATGGATATTAAACATTCGTAGCCAAAACTCTGGTAAACACCGGAGTAGTTCAAAGAACTAGGAGAAGAAAGGTCAAGCAAATTAATATTAAAGTCACCCATGATCACTACATTTGCGTGGTTGAGAGCCAATGTGTGCATTACGTTTTGGAGGGCTTCACAGAAATTTTTCACTGATGAAGATGGGGATCGATAAATGCACCCAAAGATGAAGCTCTTGTTGTCAAGTTTAAGAAATCGTAGTTAAGTTGAACCCAAAACACTTTCGCAATCAATGACATCTAACTCTATGTCGTATCGTCGATTATAGTGTACGTTCGACTTGATATAAACAGCAACGCCACCATGATTGTTGTTTGCTCTATGCGAATATTCAGACTTATACGAAGGAAGATCAAATAGATTTTGTCGTCATCGTTAAGCCAGGTTTCAGAGATACCGATAAGTGAAAAAGGGTTGTCAAGAGCGGATAAAAGAAGTGTATATCGTCGAAATGCTTCCGGATGCTTCTTGCATTAATATGAATTGCTGAGTGGAACGTAGGCGAAAGAAACCTGTTAAGATTGTCTGTAGAAAAATAAGCAGCCATAGGTGAATCGACCTAAGTGACACAAAGGAGTAAATCAGAATTATAGTGAATTTCTAACAGATTTTGGATAGGTCGGCTTCACAAGTGATGCGGAGCACCTTACTCTCTGTAGTCCGTCTGGCCTTTATCTGACAGTTGTCTGTCCACAAGAACTTCCAGTTGTTGGACTTCTTTAGAACTAGTGCCTGAGAAAATAGCGCCTTATTTTCGGGGGTGAGATGATCGTTAATGTAGATTGGTTTGTTGGTGACTCCAGATAATACAATATCATTCAGGTGCAGTTTGGCCTTCCGAGCCTTGCTTAGGAATTCTGATTTCTTCGTACGAGAGTTGAAGCGGGCTAGCAAATTCTTTGCGCCAGCTTTCACGGTCGAGACACGGTGAACAACGTCGAGATCAGTGGGTGCCAGTTTACAATCAATCTTATCACCTATAGCTTGCATAATCGCAACGCAGTTTTCACCTCCTGTCACCGGGATTCCCTTGATCTCGACGTTATTAATCCTGGAATATTGCTTGTATAGCCCTCATTTATTCATTTCAGGCCCAAATCATTATATTTATGTTCATTATCGGCCCCTAGTGAACTCTTTAAACGCCATTTAGGTGGGTGGTTATGCCCAAGAGCAAGATTTGAAATTTTTATCCCACATCTGGAATAAGTAAAGCCTTGTAGCTGAGTGTAGAAGGAAGCTACCTCTCGAAATTGTGCTAACAGCAGGACCACTTCTGTAGTTTATTCGTGCACACATGACCAGGCTTTCTTAATTGCACAAGGTTCGCACTATATGTAGAGCTGACGCTGTATATGAGCTGCTCAGAAAGAGGAGCTATTCATCAGGTACTTGGCCACTGAACAAAAGAATATATGGTTTCCAAAATGACACCTAATCCCTTACAACTAGTCGATTACCCGCAGTCAATTACATTTTATGATGAGTTCGCGATATAGCCTGGTATTTTTGAAATTTAATGTTGCGTTTCCTTTATTAACAAGTTCGCATAATAAATTACCGGTACTTTACGACCTTCTTTTTTAAAAATATCGTTTTACTCAGTCTTCTTCGGCAGTTCTTGTCCCAAAAATATACGATTGCTGTACACGGAACTCAAAGATAGTGGTCCCTACAACGCGTATTTACTCACATTTTTGCTTTGCCGTACCTGCCACTTCTTACCCGAGTGCCAGCAATGACAAAGCGAACACACTTCATGGAATACATAGATACCAGTCCAGGAACGTTGAAGAATTTGTGATCACAACTTCTAAAAACATTTCATGTGAGAATGAACAACCTGTAGCATTATATGAAGCTTCAGTAAGCCTCCCAGACTTCAAGCAACCATCTAGCCTTCTCTTCACTATTCCAGCTACAGTAGTTTTGCGCTAGAAACAGCTTAGCGAAACCACTTTGTTGAAGGCATTGAGAGTAGCATCGATGCACTATGCAACTACGACTTTTTGTTCATGGTGTTCCCAAGTCATGATACCGCCCTTCCTTCAGGAGCATCCATCAAGACAGAGTTCACTGTAGGGGACGTGAATGAATACGTGACGACAACTTTGAAAAATATTTCTCGTTTAGTGCTTGAAACCTTTAACACCATGTCAAAAAAGCCAAAGTAGGACTCCCAATTTTCAAGCAAACATGAAGCCTTCGCTCTACCACGAAAGCTACAGTAGTTTGTTGTAGCTTGAGTAAACCTGTGTCAGTGCTTAGAATCTCTAAAGCTATGTCAAAGGAGCCAAAGTAGAACTCCCGAATTTCAAGCATTCATCAAGCCTTCACTCTACCATGAAGCTACAGTAGTTTGTTGTAGTTTGAGTAAACTTGCGTCATTGTGTCTCACCAATAAAATTTTGACCGGCAATAATGCTAAAGGGACAGAATAAATTTCTGTAATTCCTAAGTTACTGTTTTGGAGCTGTATTTGAACCCTGTAATCAATTACCATATAAAGGAAACAATTGTGACCGTAATGCATTGTTTATTTTCTGTGTCGTGAAAAAGTATGACGATTTCAATATAAATCATGAAACCGTTATAACATCAAGCGCGCATTAAATCGACGCTTGATGTCGTAGAATCACGATGTATTTCTCTTTCTTTACTGCAGGAATCTTCCGTGGGATCCTAAACAGCGTCACCAAAATAAATAAACAGATTCTATCGCATGTATTTGCATAGTCCTGTTCTGTTGATTTCCCCCTAAATTATCTATGCTTTCTTCTTGCAAATCATTGATAATGGCTTTCTATGCTCGAAGTGGTCTTCTACAGCTTGACATAACTCTAAATTGTTAAATGCACTCTAAATTGTTAGCCAATTTTTTAAACACAAAGTCATTAGGACAGACAACAAAAGAAAATGCCAAGAAAAACAGCATGCGCCTTCAAAATTGCATGGGTGAATCGATCAAAGTATGCAACCCCCGTCCTTGATAGAACAGGTGTTAGGTTGAAATCGTATTCACTCTCTGTGTAGTGCATGTTTATGATGGCGTATCATTTTACAACGAAGACCACTCTGCTTCTAACACGATGTAGTATGCACGCAGGCATCAATCAATGGGCATGCATCCCTCTTTGACGGCCAGAGCTGCATGGCTAGCGACCCCACCATTAGCAAGGCAAAACTCACAGCCGACGTCCAGCGTTTAAGGGGGAGAGTGTTGTTTACACGCATAACTTTAAGCATACGCTCATCTTGAAGCATGGGATATTATAACTTTTGAGATTTCGCATACAATAACTACAATATAATCATGGACGCCGTCGTAGTAGAGCGTGGCACTTAGGTCACCCGGGCTTATTTCAGGTGCACCTAAATCTGTATACAAGGCCCTGAACGATCCCCGCTTCAACGAAAATGGGATCTCGGCGGCTGCATTTCGATACCGCGACCTTAAAGCCAGCAATGTAGTCTCGCGTTAAAATTGATTGACTCATGCTCAGACAAAAATCCTTGTAATGAACGCGGAACACTTCTAAGTGAAGTTCGGTAGCACTGAGTGTGTGTAATTGAGCACACCTCACCACTGAACTGAAGAACTGCCGCCTTCCACCAGAAAGATCGTGCTCACGAGCACTCGCAGCCAAAGTTAACAAAAATGCCTGTGAAATTATTAACCTTAGTGGTGTAAGCCTTCTTTTTTTCTAGTGAAACGTATGTCACTTCTACCAGAGACCACGGCAGTTTCTACCAGGAACCACGGAAGGCGACGAGTAAATTGACTGGCATAGAGCACCCAAATTCACAACGGACATTGATACCATCACTTAAAATCGTGAATAATAATGATGAAAGAACTCTTCTTCGGAATGCAACAGCCCCCACCGATCAGCTCAACGCCATTTAGGGATGCCTAAAGGTCAACAGCAATGGGCTGAACCGAACCAATCAAGAGCCACATAGCGATGGATACTTTGAGCAAGAGTAGAACACAATCCTTAAATAAGACGAAAATGCAAACAGCGTCGTGAGTGAACTTTTTAATTAGCGCGATAGCGTTGTTGCGGCCACGTCATCTACACCGAATCTTCGAACTTCGCCAGTAGTCATTACCACTAGATCCCCTGTTACAAAGCTGTTCAATTTTATGATTGCCCCGATTCCTAGTTGTCTGTCCCAGTAGAAGAACTTTTGCGAACATCTTCAACAGGTAATTCACTGGAACAGAAGTGTCACAGCAACGGACAAGTTCAACTACTGCAGGTTCTGCCGAAGAGGTGATGCAGGTTCAGCTATTGTGGGCCTGCCAACTACAGAAGCTTGCTAGAGGGACGCCATCGACATACTGTGGAAACGCTTTGGTGACAAAACGGCACTTGAACAGGAGTACTTCTCCAGGCTTCGTGCGTTGCCTCTTGTCTATTCAAAAGACCCGTATGCTATTTTCAAGTTGTTCTACCCAGTCGTCATTAACATCAGTTGACTGGATACCCTGGGGGTGAGCAAGCTGTATTTTTGGCAATGTTGTGGGACATATTGCTATTGTGCCTTAACCACGCGATCTCTTTGTGGTGATCTAAAGGGGTAATGCAGCTTTTACCACGGAGCTTAAATGCCTATATTTTCTTGTCTGTTGAAATTTACAGCTTAGAAAAAAGTGAGCTCGCAAACTGTCGGGAAAGAAACGGCAACAATGAGAACGCGCTGTACATATCGCACCACTTTCATGGCTCGAAACCCGCGTCTTCAGGTCTCCATAACAATTCAGTGAGAATACTTGAGTTGTGTGTGTTTTTTAAATTGAATTAGGAAGAATGAGGGCATTTTGATGTGAGAGTAAAGGTGACAAGGCGTGTGATATCAGGGTAAGATGACGTGCTCTACCTGTCAAAGGCGTCATGTGACGAGCGTGAGCGATCGGTAAAAATTAAGCCAAAAACACGTGAAATTGGCCGTACATGCCGCAATACCAGCACGTGAACCAAGCACAAACAAAACTGTATGTGCACCTTCAGGTAGCACTGACATATACTCAAGAACTCATCCACGGGCGTCCTTCTTCAGACGTTGCAGGCTTGGGTAGTTTCAAATGCTACATGTTGGTATACGAGAAGTGTCATAGATGGAAGCAGTCGGCGCAGTGTCTGTGTCTCTCCCGCATGATCATTGATTTCCTATGTTACTGGCCGTGCACGCATACTCCCAAAAATTACACGGAGGCGTGTGACACACTAGTAAAGTTGATAGGGCAGTATTGGATTTGCCCTATCAACTTCCAGGCGTCACTCCGACTGCTTCTATAGCACGTCCTTGTTTCACACCGACGAACCAATTAAATGTCACTGTGGTCGACTTCTCTGTGCCATTCTTTGCTGTGACTACAACCGTAAAAATAAAATGTTACATAACGCTCTTCACACGTGCTATATAACAAGCAGTACACGTGGAACTTGTATCGAGCATGACCTCAGAAAACTTCCCAAAGTGGCTGGCTTGACTTTGCAGCACGAAAGCGTCTACCTCGCGTAATTTCTTTAGATGCCGCAAGAACTTTGAACTTTTAATAAACCTGAAGAAGCTCTTCCAGGTGTCTTCCGGAGATGTGCCAGCGTACTGGGGCAAGAACTGTGTCGCCTGTAAGTTTGTTCTTCACAGCGCGCAATAGTGGGAGCGTCTACTCCGGACCTGATATCAAGCTTTAACTCAGAAAAGATCTCAGAAAGCTCTACTTAACTTTTATGAGCTTTTCACTGTGCTAACGGAAGTAGAGGTTTTCATGAAATCGAGGCCTCTCACCTGCGTTGAGTCGGACAGCGGAGAACTTCGTGCATAAACCCCTGAAGACCCGATCATTCGATGGAAACTAGGATACTACCACAGAGCGGCAATTACAAGCGTCACTAGGGCATACATACAGAAAACGCCTAGCTCAGCACTTTTGAAACCAGTGGACGAAAGAATATCTGCCTCAACTTCAGTCAGCGCCGTTTGTGTGTGACAGACCCACCAACAAAGTTAAAGTAGGAGACATCATCATAATCCATGCTTAGACTTTACCCCGACAAATGTGGAGCCTTGCAAGGGTTCTCGAAGTCTTCAGGGAAGTTGGTGGCCTTGTCCGCTCTCCAAGGTTGAACAACAGCAAGAGCCTGTACCACCAGACCAATAGAGAAGCCTTGTTCACTGGAGCTGAGCGAGTGACTTGGCGGCTGAGTGTGTTTAATAAAGTGCATTGACACGTAGGACAGAATAAGTGCCTCCTTCCACAAAAACGTTGGTGCTCACGAGCACTTGCAACTAGAATCAAAGAAAATGGCTGCAGATAAATAATATTCGCGATCTTTAAGCCTCGTTTCTTGTCAGTGCGATATGCAAAATTAAAAAGTGCATATCTATCTATCTATCTATCTATTTATCTATCTATCTGTTTATCTGTCTATCTATTTATCTATCTATCTGTCTATCTATCTATCTATTTATCTAGCCAACTACGACTGTGCTCTCCAGACCATTTTATTATTGGGAGTTATACAAACATGATATGACATATTTTCGGTGTACGACCAATATTACTGGCTGGTCATATCATCAAATTCATGATTAATTTGTCATGAATGGTATGATTCACACACCATGACCATGCTGCTCCTGCGGCAGTTTTCATACCTTGATAAATCCAAAAAATCGTTTGATGAGACACTGCTGCATGACCAACGTAAATGACAGGCAGTGACATGAAAATCAGAAAGTGCATGTTGTGTGCAACATGATTTGAATGCGACGCTCATGGTGGTCTAACGGCGATTTCCCTAGCCTGATATACGCGCAATTTGGTATTGCGGGACATTACTGTATGACGAACACATATGGTAGGTCGTAACAACAAAATTACGGTGAGCACATTATGTACGACGTCATCTACATGTCATGCTCTTGAGGCTTTAGCGTGCAGCTCACTAACTTGACATACACCAAAATCGGGTATTGCGCCACGTGACGATGTGACTAACATGAATGACAGGTCCTAAGTTATTATTTCATGACAGGCATGTTATACACACCATTACTTCGTCTTCGCTGGCTGCTTCACGTTAGATCGATTCCCACAATATGTGAGACTTGCGGGTGTTTTCATATTTCCTGCTTATTTTTTAGCATACTCCAGGAGATTAATAAAAAGTAAAATATACCCTATATGTCTCACCTCACATGTGACTCGCTGAAGTGGTCGCCAGCCTAAAATAGAGAATTTCTGTTCATCACTCCAGTTCTTTCAACCAATGTAGCTCAAAGGCAGCTAAAAGCAACGCTTCACTTCGCTAGGGGCTTAAACAAATAATGGTCACATTTGATTATACATGACCACATGCACGTCGCTACAGCCTTCTCCTTCTATTTAAAGCTAAAACAATATTGAAGGCATTATCTCAAAAATAGTTGTAAACACTCACTCCCAACAAAAACAAGAAGTTATCGGGGACTCCTTGAGTTTGACGAGCGGCAGAAGGCGACCTGTGTTCTCGGCGACAAGCAGTGTCTCTCCGCGTCGTACTTGGTAGCACAAACCTGACAACTTGATTCGCCCTGCAAAGACAATCAAGCGACAATTACTTGACCCGAAATATATGTTTTAGTTGTCATAGTTGTCGTATATCATAGTCGAAATCAAAAAGAAGAAATGCACATGGGCTGGGCATGTAGCTCATAGGCAGGATAACCACTGGTCATTAAGGATAACTGACTGAATTCCCAGAGAAGGCAAGCGGGTTAGGGGCAGAAAGAAAGTTAGATGGGCAGATGAGATTAGGAAGTTTGCGGGTACAAAATCACAGCAGCAACCACAGGACCGAGTTGACTGGCGGATCAGGGAGAGGTATTTGTCTTGTAGTGGACGTCGTCAGGCTGTTTATCACGATGATTATGATATTTTGTAGACAAAATCAACCATTTTTATTTCAATGAGGTCTCACGATTGTTGATTCTAGCCTGTATGAGTAGAATTTAGTGAAAAATAAATCACGTGCGAAAGACTCGTAGAGGATGAAGTGAAACAGTCCCTCCTACCAAGTTGTAGGTAGATATTTTACACTGACGCGGATTCTTCAAAAGGCAGCAGAGCACCTAATTTTGTTTTTTATCTGTAATGTGAGAGTTACTTTTACGGTAGGCACAAATTTTTCATACGCAGTGTTTCATAGTTTTCTTCGGGAGGAACGAAAGAACGCCTCTATTCTATTGAATATCAGCCGGACTGTAACAGCAAGTAAAATAAATGCCGTGTCTCGACATGGTCAAAGAACCTGTCTCTCCAGATGGCGTGAACAGCATGAGCACTTCTATGATTTTGTCCTTCACGCGTGACCTCGCATTGATCTGTGCATTGTGTGGACACTACGCGTAAAGCAGAGGTTATATTTGAGCTATTGAGATAGAACTACGGTTTATCTTTATTTATTGTTTACCAGACACCTTTGAAAACTTTATAATCTCACTCGCGTTACTGGTGGTTGATTATGGGTAATTCAGCAGATTTTCCTGAAACTTGGAAATACAATCACAAAGGTATTAAGAACGGCAATGCTGTGTATAATTCACTAACATTTTTATAGTTGATTACCGGTACTCAATTCCTTTTTTGTTTCCAAATATGACGTGCTAACGAATTTTCTCGGAACTACTCGTTCCCCAAAACTCTGTATAGGCAGCTCTGTGTAGGCAGCTCCTGGCGGCGGTTTCCTGCAGGGCTTGTATTATCACTTTTTCATCGGCATTATCTGCCACGCAATACCTTAGAGCTAGCAGCATATAAGCGAAAGGCTTCATAGAATACATGGACACGAGCGCTGTTACACTGCGCAGCTACGAGCTATAATAGTTCTGATACCACCCTTCCATACGCCAATTCACTGAGACAATGTTCATTGTTGCTAATCTTGGTGACGAGACGTTGAATAATTGGCAACTTTCAAAATATCTGCTTTTGAGTGGTAACAACCAGTAATACTATATTAAAGTAGCCCTAGTAAGCCTCCCAGCCTTCAAGCAAGCTTCCAGCCTTGCCTATGACATGTAATTCAGATTAGATTGTTGCAGTCTAAGTAAACTATTGTTAAATTGTTACACCAATAATAGTTAGCAGACAAGTAATGTTATGGGGATCAATTGCCCCGCCGCGGTGGTCTAGTGGCTAAGGTACTCGGCTGCTGATCCGCAGGTTGCGCGATCGAATCCCGGCTGCGGCGGTCTATGTAGGCGTAAATGTTGTAGGCCCGTGTGCTCAGATTTGGGTGCACGTAAAGAACCCCAGGTGGTCAAAATTTCCGGAACCCTCCACTACGGCGTCTCTCATAATCGTATGGTTGTTTCGGGACGTTAAACCCCACATATCAATCAATCAAGGGGACCAATTGAATTTCTGCGATTATTCAGTTACTGTTCTGATCTTACATTTCACACCATTAAGCAATCAAAATGTACAGGAAGTAATTGTAACTGTGATATGTTATTTTATGTGTCCAACAAAATAAATAAAATTAAAAATAGTGCACAAAGATAAAATATTTAATTCTAAATTTTACAGAATGTAAAATGTAGCCCAAGGAAAGGGCTGTTTATGATGCATATAAAAATGCAGTGTACAAGATTGGGGCTACACTGCCACGATTTGTCCTGGTCCTCTGCGAGGTGCTGTGCGTTGCATTTGCTTGTGATCGAACTCCATCTGAGTAGTGCTTTCTGTAGGTGCCAATGGATATAAATAATTATATATATAAAATGTGAAGTGAACATTGCTGTTTGGTCACATTAGCACTGGTGCAATTATTTGTTCAATGTCTAGTGGTGATGGTGGGTGAGAAAGCGAATAATGAGAACCCGGGTTCGCCTATTCCAGCATGCAGTTGCAAAAACAAAGCTGCTCATGGCTCTGCAGGTACTGGTCT
>NW_023607709.1:0-28067 GCF_013339725.1 Rhipicephalus microplus
GCTGTATCTCGCTAATGACATCGTTCTTTAAGGTTTCACGATACTGCATGCGCTTTAACGAGAATATCACAATAAAGCAGTTTCGCACTTGTAACGACACAAGACGCCGTATCTGGCTAGTTCATGCCATTTTGTGTGCTTTCACAATATTTCACCTATCGCAGTTTCGTACTCGCAATAAAACAACCTATCTCGTTAGATGACATCGTTTTTGGTGGTTTCACGACGCTACGTAGCTCAAACTAACCTAACCTTCGCACTTCTATCGTTAGAAAACGTTTATTCGTACTTTACAATGTTTTCTACAAGATTACGACGGTTTCATGCGCTTTCACATTAGATATCGCAGTTCCCGACTTGTAATGGTGAAAAACACAGCATCTCACTGAGTGACATTGTTAATGCGGTTTTAGCGCGGTTCATATCTTAACCTAACCTAACCTTACCTAACCCAACCTAACCCAACCTAACCTAACCTAACCTAACCAAACCTTACCTAACATAACCTAACCTAACCTAACCTAACCAAACCTAACCTAACCTAACCTAACGTAACCTAACCTAACCTAACCTAACCAAACCTAACCTAACCTAACCTAACGTAACCTTACCTAACCTAACCTAACCTAACCTAACCCAACCCAACCCAACCTAACCTAACCTAACCTAACCTAAACTAACCTAACCCAACCCAACCCAACCTTACCTGACCTAACCTAACCTAACGTAACCTAACCTAACCTAACATAACCTAACGTAACCTAAACTAAAACCAACCTAACGTAACCTAACCTAACCTAACCCAACCTAACCCAACTCAACCCAACCCAACAAAACCCAACCCAACCTAACCTAACCTAACCCAACCTTACCTAACTAACCAAAATTTTACCTACCTAACCTAACCTAACGTAACCTAACCTAACGTACCCTAACGTAACCTAACCTAACCTAACCTAACCTAACCAACTCAACCCAACCTAACCTAATCTAACCTAACCTAACCTAACCTAACCTAACCTAACCAAACCTAACCTACCTAACCTAACCTAACGACGGTTTGCAAGCGCTTTCACATTAGATATCGCAGTTCCCGACTTGTAATGGTGAAAAACACTGCATCTCACTAAGTGACATTGTTTAATGTGGTTTTACGACGGTTCATATCTTAACCTAACCTAACATTCGCACTTGTATCTAAAAACGCTCTATTACACTGTTTGTTCACAATTACGATATTTGCATAACCTCACAGTTTTTCACCAACTTATTGCAGTACAGAACGCTGTATCTCGCTAAATGACATTGTTCTCTTAAGGTTTCACGATGCTTGCATGCGCTTTAACGAGATATCACAATTATAGCAGTTTCGCACTTGTAACGGTAGAACACGCAGTATTGGCTTGTTCATGCCGTTTTGTGTGCTTTCACAACATTTCACCTATCGCAGTTTAATACTCGCAATAAAACAACACTATCTCGTTAATGACGTCGTTTTGGTAGTTTCACGACGCTACCTAGCTTAAACTAACCTAACCTAACTAACCTTCGCACTTCTATCGTATAAAACGTTTTACTCGCAACTTTACAATGTTTTCTACAAGATTACGACGGTTTCATGCGCTTTCACATTAGATATCGTAGTTCCGACTTGTAATGTTGAAAACACTACATCTCACTAAGTGACATTGTTTAATGCGGTTTTACGACGGTTGATATCTCACCTAACCTAACATTCGCACTTGTATCTAAAGACGCTCAATTACACTGTTTCGTTCACAATTACGATATTTGCATGACCTCACAGTTTTTCACCAACCTATTACAGTACAGAACGCTGTATCTCGCTAATGACATCGTTCTTTAAGGTTCACGATACTTGCATGCGCTTTAACGAGAATATCACAATAAAGCAGTTTCGCACTTGTAACGGCACAAGACGCAGTATCTGGCTAGTTCATGCCATTTTGTGTGCTTTCACAATATTTCACCTATCGCAGTTTCGTACTCGCAATAAAACAACACTATCTCGTTAGATGACGTCGTTTTTGGTAGTTTCACGACGCTACCTAGCTTAAACTAACCTAACCTAACCTAACCTTCGCACTTCTATCGTTAGAAACACGTTTTACCTACGCAACTTTACAATGTTTTCTACAAGATTACGACGGTTTCATGCGCTTTCACATTAGATCTCGTAGTCCCGACTTGTAATTGTGAAAACACCTACATCTCACTAAGCTGACATTATTAATGCAGTTTTACGACGGTTCATACCTTAACCTAACTAACCTAACCTAACCTCACATAACCTAACCCAACCCAACCCAACCTAGCCTAACCCTAACCTAATCTAAACTAACCTAACCCAACCTAACCTTACCTAACCAAGCTAACCCAACTCAACCCAACCTAACCTAATCTAACCTAACCAACTACCTAACCTAACCTAACCTAACCTAACGACGGTTGCAAGCGCTTTCACATTAGATATCGCAGTTCCCGACTTGTAATGGTGAAAAACACTGCATCTCACTAAGTGACATTGTTTAATGTGGTTTTTCGACGGTTCATATCTTAACCTAACCTAACATTCGCACTTGTATCTAAAAACGCTCTATTACACTGTTTTGTTCACAATTACGATATTTGCATAACCTCACATTTTTTCACCAACTTATTGCAGTACAGAACGCTGTATTTCGCTAAATGACATTGTTCTTTAAGGTTTCACGATGCTTGCATGCGCTTTAACGAGAATATCACAATATAGCAGTTTCGCACTTGTAACGGTAGAACACGCAGTATTTGGCTTGTTCATGTCGTTTTGTGTGCTTTCACAACATTTCACCTATCGCAGTTTAATACTCGCAATAAAACAACACTATCTCCTTAGATGGAATCGTTTTTGGTGGTTTCACGACGCTACGTAGCTCAAACTAACCTAACCTTCGCTTTTTATCGTTAGAAAACGTTTTATTCGCTACTTTACAATGTTTTCTACAAGATTACGACGGTTTCATGCGCTTTCACATCAGATATCGCAGTTCCCGACTTGTAATGGTGAAAAAACACAGCAATCTCACTAAGTGACATTGTTTAATGCGGTTTTAGCGCGGTTCATATCTTAACCTAACCTAACCTAACCTAACCCAACCTAACCTAACCTTACCTAACCCAACCTAACCTAACCTAACCTAACCAAACCTTACCTAACATAACCTAACCTAACCTAACCTAACCTAACCAAACCTAACCTAACGTAACCTAACCTAACCTAACCTAACGACGTTAGCCAGCGCTTTCACATTAGATATCGCAGTTCCCGACTTGTAATGGTGAAAAACACTGCATCTCACTAAGTGACATTGTTTATAATGCGGGTTTTACGACGGTTCATATCTTAACCTAACCTAACATTCGCACTTGTATCTAAAGAAGCTCAATTACACTGTTTCGTTCACAATTACGATATTTGCTTGACCTCACAGTTTCTCACCAACTTATTACAGTACAGAACGCTGTATCTCGCAAAATGACATCGTTCTTTAAGGTTTCACGATACTTGCATGCGCTTTAACGAGAATATCACAATAAAGCAGTTTCGCACTTGTAACGGCACAAGACGCAGTATCTGGCTAGTTCATGCCATTTTGTGTGCTTTCACAATATTCACCTATCGCAGTTTCGTACTCGCAATAAAACAACACTATCTCGTTAGATGGCATCGTTTTTGGTGGTTTCACGACGCTACGTAGCTCAACCTAACATAACCTTCGCACTTCTATCGTTAGAAAACGTTTTACTCGCTACTTTACATTGCTTTCTACAACATTACGACGGTTTCAAGCTCTTTCACATTAGATATCGCAGTTCCCAACTTGTAAAGGTGAAAAACACTGCATCTCACTAAGTGACATTGTTTAATGCGGTTTTACGACGGTTCATACCTTAACCTAACGTAACCTAACCTAACCTAACCTAACCTTACCTAACCTAACCTAACCTAACCTAACCCAACCCAACCCAACCTAACCTAACCTAACCTAACCTAACCTAAACTAACCTAACCTAACCTAACCTAACCAAACCTAACCCAACCTAACCCAACCCAACCCAACCTAACCTAACATAAGCTAACCTAACCTAACCTAACCAAACCTAACCTAACCTAACCTAACCTAACGTAACCTAACCTAACCTAACCTATTCTAACGTAACCTGTCCTTACCTGACCTAACCTAACCTAACGTAACCTAACCTAACCTAACATAACCTAACGTAACCTAACCTAACCTAACGTAACCTAACCTAACCTAACCCAACCTAACCCAACCCAACCCAAAAAAACCCACCCAACCTAACCTAACCTAACCTAACCTTACCTAACCTAACCAAATTATCCTTACCTAACCTAACCTTACCTAACGTAACCTAACCTAACGTAACCTAACGTAACCTAACCTAACCTAACGTAGCCTAACCTAACCTAACCTAACCCAACCTAACCTAACCTAACCTAACCTAACCTAGCCCAACTCAACCCAACCTAACCTAATCTAACCTAACCTAACCTAACCTAACCAAACCTAACCTAACCTAACCTAACGACGGTTGCAAGCGCTTTCACATTAGATATAGCAGTTCCCGACTTGTAATGGTGAGAAACACTGCATCTCACTAAGTGACATTGTTTATTGCGGTTTTACGACGGTTCATATCTTAACCTAACCTAATATTCGCACTTGTTTCTAAAAACGCTCCATTACACTGTTTCGTTCACAATTACGATATTTGCATAACCTCACAGTTTTTCACCAACTTATTGCAGTACAGAACGCTGTATTTCGCTAAATGACATTGTTCTTTAAGGTTTCACGATGCTTGCATGCGCTTTAACGAGAATATCACATTATAGCAGTTTCGCACTTGTAACGGTACAACACGCAGTATCTGGCTTGTTCATGCCGTTTTGTGTGCTTTCACAATATTTCACCTATCGCAGTTTCGTAGTCGCAATAAAACAACACCATCTCGTTAGATGACGTCGTTTCTGGTGGTTTCACGACGCTACCTAGCCTAAACTAACTCACCCTAACATAATCTTCGCACTTCTATCGTTAGAAAACGTTTTCCTCGGTACTTTACAATGCTCTCTACAAACATTACGACGGTTTCATGCGCTTTCACATAAGATATCGCAGTTCCTGACTTGTAATGGTGAAAAACACTGCATCTCACCTAATGAGATTGTTTATTGTGGTTTTACGACGGTTCAGTATCTTACCCTAACCTAACATTCGCACATTGGTATCTCAAAACACTCTATTACACTGTTTCGTTCACAATTACGATGTTTGCATGACCTCACAGTTTTTCACCAACTTATGTACAGTACAGGAACTGCTGTCTCTCGCTAAATGACATCAGTTCTTTAGGTTTTCACGATGCTTGCATGCGCTTTAACGAGAATATCACAATATAGCAGTGTTCGCACTTGTAACGGTACAACCGCAGTATTTGTCTTGTTCATGCCATTTTGTGTGCTTTCACAACAATTCACCTATTGCAGTTTCGTACATGCAATAAAACAACACTATCTCGTTAGATGACGTCCTTTATGGTGGTTTCACGACGCTACCTAGCCTAAACTTACATTACTCAACCTGGAGACGCGTCTTGATCCCGATCAAACGCTGACGTGTGTACGTTTGGCTCCGGCTACTTACCGTGTTATGACCACCTCTTCAGGTCCTTGGACCCTGGATCACACATCACACCAACTGTAAGTGGACCTGGCACCCATTCGACACCTTGTTGGGATGTGATAATGCTCCTTGAGAACAGTGCTGACTGTTTATTGTTCAGCTCGACCGCTTCCGCGCTAGGCCTAACCGCCGGCCTAGTATGAGTGGAGGCGCCCAGCGCGACGCGGCCAGCGTCGCAGCGGGCGTCGCTGCTGGAGGCGACGCCGCTCGCTCATGGCGTGCTCTACATGCTGACCTTCGTCCCACTGGTTCATCGGCTGACACCTGCGCAGCGGATCTGAAGAAACCATCTTCATGGGAGCCTAAACCTCCACCACTGCCCGATGCGGACTACAAGGTGATTCTTCGGATACGCGGGGGTCTCGACTGTACCAAGTTGCACCCCTGTGTCTTACGACAACTCGTTCTCAAAGCAGTTGGACTTCCCATCAGCAGCCCTGATCAAATCAGGGTCAATCCCACCAGTCACACAGTGCTCGTGAGTACGTCAAGCATGGACCGAGCAGATTTATACCACAACATCCGGACCTTAAAGTTCAACGGAGTCCCCTACGAAGTCGTCACCCACGTTGCCGACCCTGTAGATTCTTGTCGTGGAAGGTTTCATCTCCCTCTGGATTACGCTGACGAGGAAATCCTTCCAACCCTCCAAAGATGTAATCCAGCCATGACCATTGGGGCCGCTCGCCGACTGAGCACCACCGAAACCATCTTGGTTGTTTTCCGTGGCACGCACGTCCCTTTTTACATCAACTACGAAGGCTGCACGCTTCGCTGCCGCCCATTCCGACTGAAGGTGGAAGCCTGCACCCGTTGCCGAAAAATTGGACATCGCCAGGATGTCTGCCCCTCTACTCCCGATGCAATCTGTCACAAGTGCGGACTGAAGGATTCCTCAATGGACCATGAATGTGAACCCGTCTGTGTCGTGTGTGGTGGAGCTCACATCACCGGTTCCCCATTGTGCAAACAGCGTTACAAGACTAAGACACCTAAATACCAGACACCTAAGCCCTCAGAAGTTCCATCATCCCGGACACCGAGCCTTAATCGCTCGCAAGAGCGTGGCCCACAGCGGGGTCGCAGCAAGAGCAAGAGGCGGGGCCCAAACTCGACTCCCAAAGAACTTGACTTCCCGACCCAGTCAACGAACCCCCATTCCACCAGTCATCTGCCAAACCCATTAAAGGTAAGCTGGGCACAGGCAGCTTCCTCTAACTGCTCCTTATCTCAAAACATTAGCCTAGAAAAAGTTCTAGCTGAAAACGCTAGCCTCAAGGCAGAAATTCAAAAGTTAAAGCTCGAGCTACAATCCCGAATGCCCCTTAGCAATCTTTCGCAGCATTCCGAACCACGATCTTTCATTCCTGCTCAATCGCCCCCTGCTGTTGAACCCACGATACCTCTTCCTCCTACTGACATGGACACTACAATGCCTCGAGACACCTCCCAGCTGCCACCCTCAAATAAGCGCAAAACCCCTGCCACACCACGCGAAGAAGAATCTCTCAGCGACACAGTTCTAACTCTTAACGATAGGATAAACGCCCTCGAAAATAAAACACAGAAGAAATTCGCCGTCATTGAAAGTAAGATTTCTCACATAGAGAGCAGATTCACAGCTCAGGAGACGGGCCAAGCTGCCATAAATGACAAACTTGACAAGTTTCTAGATTTTGTACAAACTCAAATGCAGCAGACCACTGCATGGATTGCGGCCGTCACGGCCAATAATCCAAATATAGCCGTACCCGCCTTCTCTCCTACACCCCCTCCCGACAATGGCTGCAAACCCTAATCGCTCGAACTTTGTAGTATGGCAATGGAACTGCAGGGGGTTCCGCAAAAAGAAAGCGACTCTTCAACAATATTTGGCCTCCTGCCCCAAACCCCCTGCAGTCATTGCCCTACAAGAGACCCACGGAAACATAACTTTTCCCGGTTACAGTGTACACCAAACTAAATCTCTAAATTCTCCCGATACTGCAATATTAACGCAAAAACATTTGACGGTAACTCACTCTAATTTCGACGGCGTCGATGTGGAGCACAACTTTTTGGAGGTCCTTCCTTGTAAAACTCAAGAATCGCCTTTATACGTATTAAACGTCTATAGTAGGCCACAGGCGAAACACCATCGCTTCAATACTCTCTTTGCCCGAGCCATTGCGGCCGCGAAACATCACCCTCTCCTAATACTTGGTGATTTTAATGCACCAAATCAAGTATGGGGCCACTCTGTTTCTACACCCAAGGGTAGGGCTTTGTGGGTTCACATACAGGATCACCGCCTCACCCTCCACAACAATATAGACATGCCCACTAGATTAGGTAATAGTGTAGCTAAAGATACATCTCCCGATCTTACACTCAGCCATCGCGTTCACTTTGTCACATGGACCAACCTGAACATTAACTTCGGTAGTGACCACTACATTATTCAAACTACCATACACTTCCGACACAAACCTTTAGCTCCCAAGCGCCTGAGCCTTATTAACTGGAACAAGTTTCGCGAGGCCCGTCACTGCTCGGCGCCTACTGAGATAGATGATATCTCGGAATGGGTACAGCAATTGCACACTGACACAAAAACGCATACCACCATGTTACCACCTGATACGCCTTTTACAATAGTTGACACCCGACTTCTTCACATGTGGGAAGCTAAGCAATCTCTCCTCAAACGCTGGAAGAAGAGGCGACATAATCGCCGACTGAGACTGAGAATTGCGAGACTCGATTTGCAAATTCAGGACTATGCCATACAGCTTGCTTGTCAACAATGGACCCAGAAATGCGAAAGCATGCATGGCCACCTAGACAGCAAGATGACATGGCAGCTCCTGCGGCATTTATTAGACCCTACCATATCACGTACCGCAAATAATCATCACATTAACAAACTACTTCACTCGCACAAAGGTAACTTAAACACTCTTTTTAATGATCTTCGCGACAAACACCTACCCAGCGCGTATCGATACGATGCACCTGACTATATCGGACAACCAAATGATGATCTCAGTAGCCCCATAACGGAGGCTGAGGTTAGACACGCGCTTGCGAACCTTCGCACCTCATCTGCACCAGGCCCTGACCTCGTCAATAATAAACTTCTCCGCAACTTAGATGAAAACTCAATTATAGCCCTCACTAAATTTTTTAACCACTGCTTCGACACTTCTACCTTGCCGGCTGCGTGGAAGGACGCCAGAGTTATTTTCATACCAAAACCTGGTAAGCCCATAAACACAGCCAACCTACGTCCGATTTCCCTCACTTCATGCATCGGAAAAACACTTGAACATGTAATCCTCAACCGCCTTAGCAAATTTATAGAAGAACACAACTTATACCCTCACGAAATGATAGGCTTCCGTAAATCCCTTTCCAGTCAAGATGTCATGCTTCGACTGAAGCATGACATCATTATCCCTAACTCTAGCCTCGATACTCAAGCAATTCTCAGTCTCGATCTCCATGGGGCTTTTAACAACGTCAGCCACACTGCCATATTGAGTGAACTGAGCGCTATAGGCGTTGGTAAAAAGATTCATGATTACATATCTGCGTTCCTTTCGAACCGTACGGCAACTATTTACATTGGGTCTGAACACTCTTGTTCTTACTCCTTGGGGAGTTTCGGCACACCTCAAGGATCAGTGTTATCACCTTTCCTTTTAACATCGCGATGATGCCGCTGGCTCGAACGCTGAGATCCATATCAGATCTCAAATTTTCACTTTATGCAGATGATATTACCCTCTGGATGACAGGCGGCTCCGATGGTCACATTCAGGAAACTCTGCAGACTGCTGCTGACAGGGTGGTGGTTTGTGCGGGTAACATGAATCTGACCTGTTCACCCACTAAATCTGAACTGCTCCTCCTTCCTGCCCATCGGGGCTCTGAAAAGCACATCTCTGATATACAAATAACACTGAACAATACACCCGTGCCTAAAGTTGACAGACTCAGGGTGCTTGGACTACACATACAACGAAATCGACTAAACACACACACCATTAAAGCACTTCAAACAACTGTGGACCACACTCTACGCCTTATAGGCAGGATATCTAATAAGCATGGCGGGCTACGAGAGGCAGAGCTCCTCCGCCTCATCCAAGCCTTCGTCCTCAATAAAGTGACTTATTCTCTCCCTTATCTGTTCCTTCTGAGAAGAGAACAAAATAACGTAGACACTTTGTTACGTAAAATCTACAAATTCGCTCTCGGAGTCCCCATTCGAACGTCCACCGCACGGCTCATGGAGACAGGCACATTGAACACCTTAACTGAACTTATTGAAGCACACTTAACTTCACAATATGCTCGTCTTTCCAACACACAGACCGGAAGATACATACTCGATACCCTCAGTATCAGGCCAACTCCAACCACTAACGCCAAACACACTATTCCGCGTGAAATACACAAGAATCTACTCATTCCGCCGCTCCCTAAAAACATGCACCCTGTGCACCACGAGCAACGTCGACGACAGCGTGCAAAAACTCTCGAAAAACGATTTTCTACTTCTAAAGAAGTGCTCTACGTTGACGCTGCCGAATACAGTACTCGTCCTTTTTTCGCCCTCTCAGTTGTGAATTCGCTAGGTCAGATATCTGCTGCTGCTTCTATTTCTGCTTCCTCTTCTGAGGAGGCGGAAGAAGCAGCCATAGCTCTGGCCCTTACAGTTCCAAATTATTCACTTATTATTAGTGATTCAAAAACTGCCATCTACAATTTTGGAGCGGGTAGGGTGTCCAAAACAGCCCTCTCCCTCCTTTTGGCCCATCCCCCGCAACAAGACACGGCTTTAATATGGACTCCCGCGCACGCGGGCCTTGCCGGTAACGAGGCGGCTCACGCCAGCGCCCGAGGATTTACGTTCCGGGCGCAGGCGCTGGAAGAGCCAGGCCCCGTTTCGACAACGGCACCGTTTGCTGCGCGGGATCGCCTTTTAACATTTCACGACATCTGTAGTCACTACCGCCTTGGTCGTTTATCCTTACCGCCGCTAACGTCGAAATCCATACGAAGGCGCGAAGTACTGTGGCGACAGCTGCAGACTCACACCTTTCCTTCTCCTTACATTCTTCACCTCATGTACCCTTCTCTTTACCCGTCCTCCTCCTGTAAATATTGCCCCGCACAGAAAGCAAATCTTAATCATATCATGTGGGGGTGCCCTAAGCACCCCCCTCCACCGTCCCTTCGAAAACTAATTAGTAATGAGGAGCAGTGGGAGGCTGCCATGCGCAGCTTGAAACCCGACGTCCAGGAGGCCATCCTGGGTTGGGCAGAGAGGGTTGCGGAGGACTATCGAGCGTAGCAATCTCTCCTCATCTCTCTTCCATTGCACCTTTCCTTTACAAAGGAAAAATAAAGTTTATACCTACCTACCTACCTAACCTAACCTAACCTAACCTAACCCAACCTAACCTAACCTTACCTAACCCAACCTAACCTAACCTAACCTAACCAAACCTTACCTAACATACTCTAACCTAACCTAACCAAACCAAACCTAACCTAACCTAACGTAACCTAACCTAACCTAACCTAACCTAACGACGTTTGCAAGCGCTTTCACATTAGATATCGCAGTTCCCGACTTGTAATGGTGAAAAACACTGCATCTCACTAAGTGACATTGTTTAATGCGGTTTTACGACGGTTCATATCTTAACCTAACCTAACATTCGCACTTGTATTAAAAACGCTCTATTACACTGTTTCGTTCACAATTACGATATTTGCATAACCTCACAGTTTTTCACCAACTTATTGCAGTACAGAACGCTGTATCTCGCTAAATGACATCGTTCTTTAAGGTTTCACGATGCTTGCATGCGCTTTAACGAGAATATCACAACATAGCAGTTTCGCACTTGTAACGGCACAAGACGCAGTATCTGGCTAGTTCATGCCATTTTGTGTGCTTTCACAATATTTCACCTATCGCAGTTTCGTACTCGCAATAAAACAACACTATCTCGTTAGATGGCATCGTTTTTGGTGGTTTCACGACGCTACGTAGCTCAAACTAACATAACCTTCGCACTTCTATCGTTAGAAAACGTTTTATTCGCTACTTTACAATGTTTTCTAAGAGATTACGACGGTTTCATGCGCTTTCACATTAGATATCGCAGTTCCCGACTTGTAATGGTGAAAAACACAGCATCTCACTAAGTGACATTGTTTAATGCGGATTTAGCGCGGTTCATATCTTAACCTAACCTAACCTAACCTAACCTTACCTAACCCAACCTAACCTAACCTAACCTAACCAAACCTTACCTAACATACCCTAACCTAACCTAACCTAACCTAACCTAACCAAACCAAACCTAACCTAACCTAACCTAACGTAACCTAACCTAACCTAACCTAACCTAACTTAACATAACCTAACGACGTTTGCAAGCGCTTTCACATTAGATATCGCAGTTCCCGACTTGTAATGGTGAAAAACACTGCATCTCACTAAGTGACATTGTTTAATGTGGTTTTACGACGGTTCATATCTTAACCTAACCTAACATTCGCACTTGTATCTAAAAACGCTCTATTACACTGTTTTGTTCACAATTACGATATTTGCATAACCTCACAGTTTTTCACCAACTTATTGCAGTACAGATTGCTGTATCTCGCTAAATGACATTGTTCTTTAAGGTTTCACGATGCTTGAATGCGCTTTAACGAGAATATCACAATATAGCAGTTTCGCACTTGTAACGGTAGAACACGCAGTATTTGGCTTGTTCATGCCGTTTTGTGTGCTTTCACAACATTTCACCTATCGCAGTTTAATGCTCGCAATAAAACAACACTATCTCGTTAGATGACGTCGTTTTTGGTAGTTTCACGACGCTACCTAGCTTAAACTAACCTAACCTAACCTCACCTTCGCACTTCTATCGTTAGAAAACGTTTTACTCGCAACTTTACAATGTTTTCTACAAGATTACGACGGTTTCATGCGCTTTCACATTAGATATCGTAGTTCCCGACTTGTAATGTTGAAAAACACTACATCTCACTAAGTGACATTGTTTAATGCGGTTTTACGACGGTTCATACCTTAACCTAACGTAACCTAACCTAACCTAACCTAACCTTACCTAACCTAACCTAACCTAACCCAACCCAACCTAACCTAACCTAACCTAACCTAACCCAACCCAACCCAACCTAACCTAACCTAACCTAACCTAAACTAACCTAACCCAACCTAACCTAACCTAACCTTACCTAACCCAACTAAACCCAACATAACCTAATCTAACCTAACCTAACCTAACCTAACCAAACCTAACCTAACCTAACCTAACCTAACCTAACCTAACCTAACGACGGTTGCAAGCGCTTTCACATTAGATTTCGCAGTTCCCGACTTGTAATGGTGAAAAACACTGCATCTCACTAAGTGACATTGTTTAATGTGGTTTTACGACGGTTCATATTTTAACCTAACCTAACATTCGCACTTGTATCTAAAAACGCTCTATTACACTGTTTTGTTCACAATTACGATATTTGCATAACCTCACAGTTTTTCACAACTTATTGCAGTACAGAACGCTGTATCTCGCTAAATTACTTTGTTCTTTAGGGTTTCACGATGCTTGCATGCGCTTTAACGAGAATATCACAATATAGCAGTTTCGCACTTGTAACGGTAGAACACGCAGTATTTGGCTTGTTCATGCCGTTTTGTGTGCTTTCACAACATTTCACCTATCGCAGTTTAATACTCGCAATAAAACAACACTATCTCGTTAGATGACGTCGTTTTTGGTAGTTTCACGACGCTACCTAGCTTAAACTAACCTAACCTAACCTAACCTTCGCACTTCTATCGTTAGAAAACGTTTTACTCGCAACTTTACAATGTTTTCTACAAGATTACGACGGTTTCATGCGCTTTCACATTAGATATCGTAGTTCCCGACTTGTAATGTTGAAAAACACTACATCTCACTAAGTGACATTGTTTAATGCGGTTTTACGACGGTTGATATGTCAACCTAAACTAACATTCGCACTTGTATCTAAAGACGCTCAATTACACTGTTTCGTTCACAATTACGATATTTGCTTGACCTCACAGTTTCTCACCAACTTATTACAGTACAGAACGCTGTATCTCGCTAAATGACATCGTTCTTTAAGGTTTCACGATACTTGCATGCGCTTTAACGAGAATATCACAATAAAGCAGTTTCGCACTTGTAACGGCACAAGACGCAGTATCTGGCTAGTTCATGCCATTTTGTGTGCTTTCACAATATTTCACCTATCGCAGTTTCGTACTCGCAATAAAACAACACTATCTCGTTAGATGGCATCGTTTTTGGTGGTTTCACGACGCTACGTAGCTCAACCTAACATAACCTTCGCACTTCTATCGTTAGAAAACGTTTTACTCGCTACTTTACATTGCTTTCTACAACATTACGACGGTTTCAAGCGCTTTCACATTAGATATCGCAGTTCCCGACTTGTAAAGGTGAAAAACACTGCATCTCACTAAGTGACATTGTTTAATGCGGTTTTACGACGGTTCATACCTTAACCTAACGTAACCTAACCTAACCTAACCTAACCTTACCTAACCTAACCTAACCTAACCTAACCCAACCCAACCCAACCTAACCTAACCTAACCTAACCTAACTAACCTAACCCAACCTAACCTAACCTAACCTAACCTAACCCAACCTAACCCAACCCAACCCAACAACACCCAACCCAACCTAACCTTACCTAACCTAACCAACCATTATCCATACCTACTAACCTAACCTAACCTAACGTAACCTAACTAACCTAAACGTAACCTAACCTAACCTAACCTGTACCTACCAACCTAACCTAACCCTAAACCTAGACCAACACCTACCAACTACCCAACCTAACCTCAACTAACCATAACCTAACCTACCTAACCTAACCAAACCTAACCTAACCTAACCTAACGACGGTTGCAAGCGCTTTCACATTAGATATCGCAGTTCCAGACTTGTAATGGTGAAAAACACTGCATCTCACTAAGTGACATTGTTTAATGCGGTTTTACGACGGTTCATATCTTAAACCTAACCTAACATTCGCACTTGTATCTAAAACGCTCATTACACTGTTTCGTTCACAATTACGATAATTTGCATACCTCACAGTTTCTCACCAACTTATTGCAGTACAGAACGCTGTATCTCGCTAAATGACAGTCGTTCTTTAAGGTTTCACGATGCTTGCATGCGCTTTAACGAGAATATCACAATAAAGCAGTTTCGCACTTGTAACGGCACAAGACGCAGTATCTGGCTAGTTCATGCCATTTTGTGTGCTTTCACAATATTTCACCTATCGCAGTTTCGTACTCGCAATAAAACAACACTATCTCGTTAGATGACATCGTTTTTGGTGGTTTCACGACGCTACCTAGCTCAAACTAACCTAACCTTCGCACTTCTATCGTTAGAAAACGTTTTATTCGCTACTTTACAATGTTTTCTACAAGATTACGACGGTTTCATGCGCTTTCACATTAGATATCGCAGTTCCCGACTTGTAATGGTGAAAAACACAGCATCTCACTAAGTGACATTGTTTAATGCGGTTTAGCGCGGTTCATATCTTAACCTAACCTAACCTAACCTAACCTAACCTAACCTAACCTACCTAACCCAACTAACCTAACCTAACCAAACCTTACCTAACATACCTACCTAACCTAACCTAACCTAACCTAACCTAACCAACCTAACCTAACCTAACCTAACGTAACCTAACCTAACCTAACCTAACCTACCTAACGACGTTTGCAAGCGCTTTCACATTAGATATCGCAGTTCCCGACTTGTAATGGTGAAAAACACTGCATCTCACTAAGTGACATTGTTTAATGCGGTTTTACGACGGTTCATATCTTAACCTAACCTAACATTCGCACTTGTATTGAAAAACGCTCTATTACACTGTTTCGTTCACAATTACGATATTTGCATAACCTCACAGTTTTTCACCAACTTATTGCAGTACAGAACGCTGTATCTCGCTAAATGACATCGTTCTTTAAGGTTTCACGATGCTTGCATGCGCTTCAACGAGAATATCACATTATAGCAGTTTCGCACTTGTAACGGTACAACACGCAGTATCTGGCTTGTTCATGCCGTTTTGTGTACTTTCACAACATTTCACCTATTGCAGTTTCGTACATGCAATAAAACAACACTATCTCGTTAGATGACGTCCTTTTTGGTGGTCTCACGACGCTACATAGCTTAAACTAACATAACTCAACCTAATATAACCTTCGCACTTCTATCGTTAGAAAACGTTTTACTCGCTACTTTACAATGCTCTCTACAACATTACGACAGTTTCATGCGCTTTCACAATAGATATCGCAGTTCCCGACTTGTAATGGTGAAAAACACTGCATCTCACTTAGTGACATTGTTTCATGCGGTTTTACGACGGTTCATATCTTAACCTAACCTAACGTTCGCACTTGTATCTAAAACGCTCTATTACACTGTTTCGTTCACATTTAAGATATTTGCATGACCTCACAGTTTTTCTCCAACTTATTACAGTACAGAACGCTGTATATCGCTAAATGACATCATTCTTTAAGGTTTCACGATGCTTGCATGCGCTTTAACGAGAATATCACAACATAGCAGTTTCGCACTTGTAACGGTACAACACGCAGTATTTGGCTTGTTCATGCCGTTTTGTGTGCTTTCACAACATTTCACCTATTGCAGTTTCGTACATGAAATAAAACAATTATATCTCGTTAGATGACGTCCTTTTTGGTGGTTTCACGACGCTACCTAGCTTAAACTAACATAATTCAACCTAACATAACCTTCGCACTTCTATCGTTAGAAAACGTTTTACTCGCTACTTTACAATGCTCTCTACAACATTACGACGGTTTCATGCGCTTTCACATTAGATATCGCAGTTCCCGACTTGTAATGGTGAAAAACACTGCATCTCACAAAGTGACATTGTTTAATGCGGTTTTACGACGGTTCATATCTTAACCTAACCTACCATTCGCGCTTGTATCTCAAAACGCTCTATTACACTGTTTCGTTCACAGTTACGATATTTGCATGACCTCACAGTTTTTCACCAACTTATTACAGTACAGAACGCTGTCTCTCGCTAAATGACATCATTCTTTAGGGTTTCACGATGCTTGCATGCGCTTTAACGAGAATATCACATTATAGCAGTTTCGCACTTGTAACGGTACAACACGCAGTATCTGGCTTGTTCAAGCCGTTTTGTGTACTTTCACAACATTTCACCTATTGCAGTTTCGTACATGCAATAAAACAACACTATCTCGTTAGATGACGTCCTTTTTGGTGGTCTCACGACGCTACATAGCTTAAACTAACATAACTCAAGCTAACCTTCGCACTTCTATCGTTAGAAAACGTTTTACTCGCAACTTTACAATGTTTTCTACAAGATTACGACGGTTTCATGCGCTTTCACATTAGATATCGTAGTTCCCGACTTGTAATGTTGAAAAACACTACATCTCACTAAGTGACATTGTTTAATGCGGTTTTACGACGGTTGATATCTCAACCTAACCTAACATTCGCACTTGTATCTAAATACGCTCAATTACACTGTTTCGTTCACAATTACGATATTTGCTTGACCTCACAGTTTCTCACCAACTTATTACAGTACAGAACGCTGTATCTCGCTAAATGACATCGTTCTTTAAGGTTTCACGATACTTGCATGCGCTTTAACGAGAATATCACAATAAAGCAGTTTCGCACTTGTAACGGCACAAGACGCAGTATCTGGCTAGTTCATGCCATTTTGTGTGCTTTCCCAATATTTCACTTATCGCAGTTTCGTACTCGCAATAAAACAACACTATCTCGTTAGATGACATCGTTTTTGGTGGTTTCACGACGCTACCTAGCTCAAACTAACCTAACCTTCGCACTTCTATCGTTAGAAAACGTTTTATTCGCTACTTTACATTGTTTTTTACAAGATTACGACGGTTTCATGCGCTTTCACATTAGATATCGCAGTTCCCGACTTGTAATGGTGAAAAACACAGCATCTCACTAAGTGACATTGTTTAATGCGGTTTTAGCGCGGTTCATATCTTAACCTAACCTAACCTAACCTAACCCAACCTAACCTAACCTTACCTAACCCAACCTAACCTAACCTAACCTAACCAAACCTTACCTAACATACCCTAACCTAACCTAACCTAACCTAACCTAACCTAACCTAACCTAACGTAACCTAACCTAACCTAACCTAACCTAACCTAACGACGTTTGCAAGCGCTTTCACATTAGATATCGCAGTTCCCGACTTGTAATGGTGAAAAACACTGCATCTCACTAAGTGACATTGTTTAATGCGGTTTTACGACGGTTCATATCTTAACCTAACCTAACATTCGCACTTGTATTAAAAACGCTCTATTACACTGTTTCGTTCACAATTACGATATTTGCATAACCTCACAGTTTTTCACCAACTTATTGCAGTACAGAACGCTGTATCTCGCTAAATGACATCGTTCTTTAAGGTTTCACGATGCTTGCATGCGCTTTAACGAGAATATCACAATATAGCAGTTTCGCACTTGTAACGGTAGAACACGCAGTATTTGGCTTGTTCATGCCGTTTTGTGTGCTTTCACAACATTTCACCTATCGCAGTTTAATACTCGCAATAAAACAACACTATCTCGTTAGATGACTGTCGTTTTGGTGGTTTTCACGACGCTACCTAGCTTTAAAATAACCTACCTAACTAACCTTCGCACTTATATCGTTTAGGAAAAGTTTTATCGCAACTTACAGGTTTTTTACAGATTTACGACGGTTTCATGCGCTTTCACATTAGATATCGTAGTCCCGACTTGTAATGGTGAAAAAACACAGCATTCACTAAGTGACATTGTTTAATGCGGTTTAGCGCGGTTCATATCTAAAATAACCTAACCAAACTAACCTAACCAAACTAACCTTACCTAACCAACCTAAACCTAACCTAACCTAACCCAACCTAACCTAATAACCTAACCAACCAACCTAACCACCTAACCTAACCTAACCAACCTAACTAACTAACCTAACCTAACTAACCTAATACGACGTTTGCAAGCGCTTTCACATTAGATATCGCAGTTCCGACTTGTAATGTGAAAAACACGCATCTCACTAAGTGACATGTTTAATGTGGTTTTACGACGGTTCATATCTTAACCTAACCTAACATTCGCACTTGTATCTAAAAACGCTCTATTACACTGTTTTGTTCACAATTACGATATTTGCATAACCTCACAGTTTTTCACCAACTTATTGCAGTACAGAACGCTGTATCTCGCTAAATGACATTCGTTCTTTAAGGTTTCACGATGCTTGCATGCGCTTTAACGAGAATATCACAATATAGCAGTTTCGCACTTGTAACGGTAGAACACGCAGTATTTGGCTTGTTCATGCCGTTTTGTGTGCTTTCACAACATTTCACCTATCGCAGTTTAATACTCGCAATAAAACAACACTATCTCGTTAGATGACGTCGTTTTTGGTAGGTTTCACGACGCTACCTAGCTTAAACTAACCTACTAACCTAACCTTCGCACTTCTATCGTTAGAAAACGTTTTACTCGCTACTTTACAATGTTTTCTACAAGATTACGACGGTTTCATGCGCTTTCACATTAGATATCGCAGTTCCCGACTTGTAATGGTGAAAAACACAGCATCTCACTAAGTGACATTGTTTAATGCGGATTTAGCGCTGTTCATATCTTAACCTAACCTAACCTAACCTAACCTTACCTAACCCAACCTAACCTAACCTAACCTAACCAAACCTTACCTAACATACCCTAACCTAACCTAACCTAACCTAACCAAACCTAACCTAACCTAACCTAACCTAACGTAACCTAACCTAACCTAACCTAACCTAACCTAACCTAACGACGTTTGCAAGCGCTTTCACATTAGATATCGCAGTTCCCGACTTGTAATGGTGAAAAACACTGCATATCACTAAGTGACATTGTTTAATGTGGTTTTACGACGGTTCATATTGTAGCGATGCTGAGGCAGACAGGCCAAAAAAACAAGCAACTTTATTAGGGCGAACTTGTGCCCACAAGTCTAATGACTATGGTCGTCGAGTCCAAGTAGCCGAGAGGCACAGAGTCAACTAACTTCCTCTTCCTCGTTGTTGGAGCGCACCAACGCGTGACGCTTGCCAGCCGGGTCCTGCTGGTGCTCTTGCCATGATGATTGCGGCGGCTACTTGAACGTGGCCAACCTGTCGCGGCATTATCCCCCCCCTCAGACGCATCGTCCCGATGCTTGAGAGAGTAAAGTGATACATGCGCCCTCTCACTCGTTGTCCGACGATCTGTCATGATAGGGCTTCATGCGGACTACGTGTACCACTTCCGTGGTATTGCGGCGTCTTGAGCTCACGTGTCCCGCGGATCTGACTTCATAAGTGACGTCGCTGATACGGTTGACTACTTCATAAGGGCCGAAGTATCGACAAAGAAGCTTTTCAGAGAGTCCGCGGCGGCGCACTGGAATCCATATCCACACTTTGTCACCGGGATGATAAAGTGCGTCACTGCGTCGCTTGTTGTACCGACTAGAGTCGACGCGCTGTTGACGGCGTATTCGGTATCTTGCCATTTGTCGTGCTTCTTCGGCTCGTTGCAAGAAGTCATCTAAGTCAGGTGGATAGCTGTTTTCGTCCTGTAGCGGTAACATGGCATCCAGTGGGGTGGTCACTCTTCGGCCGAATACTAGTTCGAAAGGGGCAACGTGGGTTGTTTCTTGAACGGCTGTATTATATGCGAATGTTACGTAGGGTAATATTTCATCCCACTGTTTATGTTCAACATCGACATACATTGATAGCATGTCGGTCAGAGTTCTGTTGAGGCGTTCGGTTAAGCCATTTGACTGAGGGTGATACGCCGTTGTTCTTCTGTGATCGGTATTTGTCATGCGCATCAGACATTGCATAAGGTCTGCAGTAATATGCTGTGCCGCGATCCGTAATAACGACGATGGGCGCACCATGTCTGAGCACTATGTTGTTCACAAAGAACTTGGCGACTTCGGCAGCTGTCGCACTGTACAAAGAGTCAGTCTCAGCATAACGGGTCAGATAGTCTGTAGCTACGACAATCCATTTCTTGCCTGCACATGATGTCGGGAAAGGTCCTAGGAAGTCCATGCCGACTTGTTGGAATGGAGCATCCGGAGGGTCTATTGGATGGAGAAGGCCGGCTGGTTTTACGGCTGGAGTTTTGCGCCGTTGACATTGACGACACGTTTTCACGTAGCGCTGCACTGATGCGAGCAACTTAGGCCAATAGTACTTCAGGCGAATCCTGGCGAATGTTCGGCTCACACCCATGTGGCCGGACGTTGGCTCATCGTGGCATGCATGCAGAATTTCCTGTCGCATGGCTGTGGGCACGACTAGTAAAAACGTTTCGCCATTAAGGTTCAAAGTTCCTCCTGTAAAGGACACTTCCTCGAAGGCAGAACGTGGAGAGCCCTCTGGAGAATATGCGAGGTACTTGAACGTCGAGACCCTGCAGGTGTTGTATAAGCGCCAGCAAATCCGGGTCATCTCGTTGTTGTTGAGCGATTTCGGATGCGTCGACAACGCCTAGAAACGGAAAGTCTTCCTCTTCAGATACACTTGGATCGACGGGAGAGCGTGACAAGCAGTCGGCATCACTGTGTTTCCTTCCAGATTTGTATACGACCGTAATGTCATACTCCTGCAGCCTAAGGCTCCATCTGGCTAGTCGACCTGACGGATCCTTGAGATTTGCTAGCCAGCATAGAGCATGGTGGTCACTGACAGCTCTGAACGGTCTACCATAAAGGTAGGGTCGAAACTTATTTATTGCCCAGATGACTGCGAGGCACTCTTTTTCAGTAGCAGAGTAGTTTGCCTCAGCTTTTGAGAGTTTGCGGCTGGCATAGGCTAACACTCTCTCTTGACCATTTTGCCACTGGACCAGGATGGCGCCGAGGCCGACATTGCTGGCATCGGTGTGGACCTCAGTGTCGGCTGTCTCATCAAAATGGGCAAGTATTGGTGAACCCTGTAGCCGTTTTCTTAATTCATCAAAAGCTTTCTGTTGTTCATTTTTCCATGTGAAGGGCACGTCGTCTTTCGTTAGTTTTGTAAGAGGTTCCGCAATCGTTGAAAAGTTTTCCTACAAATCGCCTATAGTAGGCACATAAACCCAAAAATCGGCGCACTGACTTTTTGTCTTTGGGTGTAGGGAACCTCTGAACAGCGGCTGTCTTTTCTGGATCTGGACGAACACCGTCAGAACTAATGACATGTCCAAGGAATCTCAGCTCTTCGAAGCAGAAGTGGCATTTTTCGGGTTTGATTGTCAAGCTTGCTGACCGGATGGCTTGTAATACAGTGCGAAGTCGCTCTAGATGTTTGTCGAACGTTGCAGAGAATACGACCACGTCATCCAAATACACCAGGCATGACTGCCATTTCAATCCCGCGAGGACAGTGTCCATCATTCGCTGGAACGTCGCTGGCGCGGAACAGAGGCCGAATGGAAGCGCTTTGAATTCGTAGAGGCCATCTGGTGTTACGAATGCCGTTTTTTCACGGTCCCGCTCGTCTACCTCTATTTGCCAATATCCGCTTTTCAGATCCAAGGAGGAGAAAAACTTTGCGGATCGCAGCCGATCTAGTGTATCATCAATACGTGGCAAGGGGTATACATCTCGTTTAGTTACACTGTTGAGTTTTCGGTAGTCGACACAGAATCTAAGCGTGTTGTCTTTCTTCTTAACGAGCACTACGGGGGACGCCCATGAACTATTTGAAGGCTGGATGACATCATCCGAAAGCATTTCCTCCACTTGCTTCTTAATGATTTCCCGTTCTTTCTGTGACACTCGATATGGATGCTGGCATATAGGCCTCGTGTCATCTTGCGTTATAATTCTGTGTTTCGTAATTGACGTGCGCTGGACCTTCGAGGCAATTGAAAAGCAATCAGAGAATTCTTTTACTAAAGCGTAAATCTGTTTCTTTTGACTGTCCGGAAGGCTCTGGTTGACGGTCACGGATGTGTCGATGTTGCAGGCCCCTGGTCGAGTGGTTGACGTGGTTAAGCTGCATAGTTCTGTCGCCATACAGAAGTCGTGTAAATAGGCAATAGCCGTGCCTTGAGCGAT
This sequence comes from Rhipicephalus microplus, assembly GCF_013339725.1. Taxonomy (NCBI): domain Eukaryota; kingdom Metazoa; phylum Arthropoda; class Arachnida; order Ixodida; family Ixodidae; genus Rhipicephalus; species Rhipicephalus microplus. Next base: position 23,068 of record NW_023607709.1, read on the forward strand.
GTGTTGAAGTTCATTGGAGAAATTCGTAAGTAGGACATCTGCACGGCCATTCGTCAAGTGAACAAGACCCCGAGCTACGCAGACACCTTTTTTCAAAAACAGTCCCACATTTGTATCCGCTATGCCTTCGCGGTTGTAAGATGCGTCATTCTCTACGAGCACCATTATGCTGCAGCGTGGTGGCACAGTTACGTCATCATGAACAACGCGTAGAGCAGTTAGGCGTCCCTCAGATTCCTCTACAGGTATAGCTCGTTCAGTCGAAAACGACACGCTGGACCTACGCAGGTTAATTACGGCGCCATTAGCTCGCAAAAAATCCATTCCTATAATGAGGTCTCTTGAACATTCTGGTAGCACAATGAAATCGGCAACGTAAATAAAGCCCCGTATTTCAAGTCTTGCGGTGCATCTGCCAAGGGGCGTAATAATGTGACCACCTGCCGTGCGTATCTGCGATCCACTCCACTGTGTCACAACTTTGTTTAGCTTCTTCACCATCTTGTGACTTATCACTGAATAATCAGCACCGGTGTCGACTAAGGCATTCAGCTCCCATCCTTCTATTCTCAACCGCAAATCTGAAGTAACGCTTTCGTGGTTTCACCCGTTTACCGGAAATACACCGTCGTCGCCCTCAAGCCATATTGGAGGATCTTCGTAATTGATGTTATCAGCGGCCTCACCTCCACAGGTCGCTTGCTTCAGTTTTCCGGGAGTGGACTTGGAGAGCGATGACCAGGCTGCCTTGAAGGTGCACGTGGGCTGGATGACCGGTAGCGCATAGGCGATGGTGACCGTGACCGACGTTGGCGTAGAGGTGGCGAGTTCTGGCGCGTAGACAAGTACTCCTCGATTTCCGCTGGTCGTTCGCCGTTTCGGGGGCACGGTGCATACGACGGGAAGCCTCTTAATCCAGCCTGTCGGTAAGGACAGAATCTGTACAAATGACCCGCTTCGCCACAATGGAAACAAAGAGGCCTGCGCTCGTGATCACGCCAGACGTCACTTTTTCTGGGCCTAGGCTCCGCATAGCGATGCGTGCTACGTGCTCCTGGGGGCAGATAGGTAGCCGTTGGTTCCCGTGGACGAGGTACGCTGCGTGCTGTAGATGGGAGAGGAGTCGTCGCCATCGCAACTGCTGCATTGCTTTGTACCGTTGGTTGTCGGAGAACTTCAGAGTACGTTCGGATAGGTCGAACTGGCTGCAGCTCACGCTCTGGTTCTCGTATGACCTGCCTCAGTTCGTCACGAACAACGTCTGTAACAGATAGTGCAGTTGAAGTCTGGGGCATTTGCAGTCTGCTCAGTTCTTCCCGAATAACTGATCTAATGAGCTCTCGCAGGGCTTCAACGTCGTTTCGCACGCCTCCAGAGAATAGCTGTGCAGATGCGCAGTTAACATTCCGGTTGTACTGCCGAGCGCGCTGTTCTAGTGTTTTTTCGATGGCCGTCGCTTCCGAATAAAACTCAGCAACAGTGCTTGGAGGGTTGCGGACGAGAACGGCGAACAGCTCTTGCTTCACTCCGCGCATTAGATGGCGCACCTTCTTATCTTCAGCCATGTTGTGATCCGCACGCTTGAACAGACGGACCATGTCCTCGATGTACATGGCAGCACTCTCGTTTGTGAGCTGGTTTCTGGATTGAAGAGCAGCTTCCGCTTTTTCCTTTCGGTCTACGTTCGCGAACGTAGCCACTGCTTGTCGTCGAAATACCTCCCAGGTAGACAACGAGGTTTCATGGTTCTCAAACCATGTCTTTGCGAAGTCGTCCAGGGCGAAGTATACGCGACGGAGCTTCTCTCTTTCGTCCCAACCATTCAAGCGCGCCACTCTCTCGAACAGGTCCAGCCAATCTTCAACATCCTCGTACGAGTCGCCGTGGAATACTGGCGGCTGGTGCGGTTGGCTTATGAACACTTGTGCCGGTGTTACCTGGGTAGTCATAGTGGTGGCATCCATAGTTTGAATTCCCCTTGGTGTGGAGTGAAGAGGACCGAACTCAGGTGAGTCCCCTCGAAGACGGCGACTTGCCCTCTGGTGTACAGGAGTCACTTCCACGGGGTTGATACGCTGGTCGTCGGGGCTACGCTGTCTTGAGCTCGCGGGGCTTCGATTCATAACCCAGCAACTCCACCAGAAATGTAGCGATGCTGAGGCAGACAGGCCAAAAAAACAAGCAACTTTATTAGGGCGAACTTGTGCCCACAAGTCTAATGACTATGGTCGTCGAGTCCAAGTAGCCGAGAGGCACAGAGTCAACTAACTTCCTCTTCCTCGTTGTTGGAGCGCACCAACGCGTGACGCTTGCCAGCCGGGTCCTGCTGGTGCTCTTGCCATGATGATTGCGGCGGCTACTTGAACGTGGCCAACCTGTCGCGGCAATATATTAACCTAACCTAACATTCGCACTTGTATCTAAAAACGCTCTATTACACTGTTTTGTTCACAATTACGATATTTGCATAACCTCACAGTTTTTCACCAACTTATTGCAGTACAGAACGCTGTATCTCGCTAAATGACATTGTTCCTTAAGGTTTCACGATGCTTGCATGCGCTTTAACGAGAATATCACAATATAGCAGTTTCGCACTTGTAACGGTAGAACACGCAGTATTTGGCTTGTTCATGCCGTTTTGTGTGCTTTCACAACATTTCACCTATCGCAGTTTAATACTCGCAATAAAACAACACTATCTCGTTAGATGACGTCGTTTTTGGTAGTTTCACGACGCTACCTAGCTTAAACTAACCTAACCTAACCTAACCTTCGCACTTCTATCGTTAGAAAACGTTTTACTCGCAACTTTACAATGTTTTCTACAAGATTACGACGTTTTCATGCGCTTTCACATTAGATATCGTAGTTCCCGACTTGTAATGTTGAAAAACACTACATCTCACTAAGTGACATTGTTTAATGCGGTTTTACGACGGTTCATACCTTAACCTAACGTAACCTAACCTAACCTAACCTTACCTAACCTAACCTAACCTAACCCAACCCAACCCAACCTAACCTAACCTAACCTAACCTAACCTAACCCAACCCAACCCAACCTAACCTAACCTAACCTAAACTAACCTAACCCAACCTAACCTAACCTAACCTAACCTAACCCAACTCAACCCAACCTAACCTAATCTAACCTTACCTAACCTAACCTAACCAAACCTAACCTAACCTAACCTAACCTAACCTAACCTAACGACGGTTGCAAGCGCTTTCACATTAGATATCGCAGTTCCCGACTTGTAATGGTGAAAAACACTGCATCTCACTAAGTGACATTGTTTAATGTGGTTTTACGACGGTTCATATCTTAACCTAACCTAACATTCGCACTTGTATCTAAAAACGCTCTATTACACTGTTTTGTTCACAATTACAATATTTGCATAACCTCACAGTTTTTCACCAACTTATTGCAGTACAGAACGCTGTATTTTGCTAAATGACATTGTTCTTTAAGGTTTCACGATGCTTGCATGCGCTTTAACGAGAATATCACAATATAGCAGTTTCGCACTTGTAACGGTAGAACACGCAGTATTTGGCTTGTTCATGCCGTTTTGTGTGCTTTCACAACATTTCACCTATTGCAGTTTAATACTCGCAATAAAACAACACTATCTCGTTAGATGACGTCGTTTTTGGTAGTTTCACGACGCTACCTAGCTTAAACTAACCTAACCTAATGTAACCTTCGCACTGCTATCGTTAGAAAACGTTTTACTCGCAACTTTACAATGTTTTCTACAAGATTACGACGGTTTCATGCGCTTTCACATTAGATATCGTAGTTCTTGACTTGTAATGTTGAAAAACACTACATCTCACTAAGCGACATTGTTTAATGCGGTTTTACGACGGTTGATATGTCAACCTAACCTAACATTCGCACTTGTATCTAAAGACGCTCAATTACACTGTTTCGTTCACAATTACGATATTTGCTTGACCTCACAGTTTCTCACCAACTTATTACAGTCCAGAACGCTGTATCTCGCTAAATGACATCGTTCTTTAAGGTTTCACGATACTTGCATGCGCTTTAACGAGAATATCACAATAAAGCAGTTTCGCACTTGTAACGGCACAAGACGCAGTATCTGGCTAGTTCATGCCATTTTGTGTGCTTTCACAATATTTCACCTATCGCAGTTTCGTACTCGCAATAAAACAACACTATCTCGTTAGATGGCATCGTTTTTGGTGGTTTCACGACGCTACGTAGCTCAACCTAACATAACCTTCGCACTTCTATCGTTAGAAAACGTTTTACTCGCTACTTTACATTGCTTTCTACAACAAAACGACGGTTTCAAGCGCTTTCACATTAGATATCGCAGTTCCCGACTTGTAAAGGTGAAAAACACTGCATCTCACTAAGTGACATTGTTTAATGCGGTTTTACGACGGTTCATACCTTAACCTAACCTAACCTTACCTAACCCAAACTAACCTAACCTAACCAAACCTTACCTAACATAACCTAACCTAACCTAACCTAACCTAACCAAACCTAACCTAACCTAACCTAACGTAACCTATCCTAACCTAACCTATCCTAACGACGTTTGCAAGCGCTTTCACATTAGATATCGCAGTTCCCGACTTGTAATGGTGAAAAACACTGCATCTCACTAAGTGACATTGTTTAATGCGGTTTTACGACGGTTCATATCTTAACCTAACCTAACTTTCGCACTTGTATTGAAAAACGCTCTATTACACTGTTTCGTTCACAATTACGATATTTGCATAACCTCACAGTTTTTCACCAACTTATTGCAGTACAGAACGCTGTATCTCGCTAAACGACATCGTTCTTAAAGGTTTCACGATGCTTGCATGCGCTTTAACGAGAATATCACAACATAGCAGTTTCGCACTTGTAACGGTACAACACGCAGTATTTGGCTTGTTCATGCCGTTTTGTGTGCTTCACAACATTTCACCTATCGCAGTTTCGTACTCGCAATAAACAACAC
>NW_023607710.1:0-34885 GCF_013339725.1 Rhipicephalus microplus
TAAAATTAAAAATAGTGCACAAAGATAAAATATTTAATTCTAAATTTTACAGAATGTAAAATGTAGCCCAAGGAAAGGGCTGTTTATGATGCATATAAAAATGCAGTGTACAAGATTGGGGCTACACTGCCACGATTTGTCCTGGTCCTCTGCGAGGTGCTGTGCGTTGCATTTGCTTGTGATCGAACTCCATCTGAGTAGTGCTTTCTGTAGGTGCCAATGGATATAAATAATTATATATATAAAATGTGAAGTGAACATTGCTGTTTGGTCACATTAGCACTGGTGCAATTATTTGTTCAATGTCTAGTGGTGATGGTGGGTGAGAAAGCGAATAATGAGAACCCGGGTTCGCCTATTCCAGCATGCAGTTGCAAAAACAAAGCTGCTCATGGCTCTGCAGGTACTGGTCTTCCGTCGTTCCTTCCAAGTTCTACTAAACAGAACCACATTGCCTGGTCGGTAAGGTACACATTACATGTAGTCGGTTACGTTACTCAACAATGTAACTAAGTTACAGTGACTGTTCCCAACTAAAAAATTGATGGCTACAATACTGCCGACGTGTGGTTGGTTGTAAGCAATCAACTACACATAATTGTTTACGTAAGTGACTGGTTGCAACAAGCAAAACATTGACATCCTCTGTTTCCCATATTCTCCTCGGGTGATTAACTCGGTGTCACAGGAAGGCTGTAGAAACAGTGCTGCTCTTACGTGCACTCTATCAATGCTATTGCACTGTGTCAGAAAAAGTGGGGGCACAAGAAAACTCGCCCGACTCTCTGAATTAAGTAGCTACACATGACATTGTTTGTCACAATATCTTTTTGACACAGTGTCAAACTCTTACAAAAGGTTTGTTTATGTTGAGGGTCACCAGATCTGAATGAATTTGTTCCCGATAGTGCCTTTGTCACAGCAACTAAGCAGCATGCAGAGCTCACTTTCGACCTCGCTTGTGGGATTTCGTAGTGTCCTATACGGTGTAAACCATCACTGCTGCTGCGGAGACCTTTGACAACTGGAAACATAAATTATGTCCAAGTCTTGAACCTGCGCTCAGTTGGTTCGGCCCAGTGTGTTTGGTTTCAGGTGGGTTCTTTGATGTGCAAATGTCTCCCCAAGCCAGATCCTGTGTGCACAACTTCTTCCACTATGCTTACGAAATTCAGATCGCTCGCTGTGGCATATACAATAATTATCACCATTTCAAAACGGTCACGTGACCTGTGCTAGGGTAGCCAGGTAGTGTGTTGGAAGTTCCATTTAACATCCCTCCTCCCTTCCTCCTCCTCCCCAGGAAAACTCAATTTTGCATTTGATTATGTATATATATGCATGCATATGCACAAACATACTAAATGTGCAGTTGTCCCCCCCCCCCCCCTAAAATTTCATTCTGGCTGCACCCCCTCGTGAATTGGGCAAATACATGTTGCACAAGTTACTTTTAGAATTCCTTGATAAATTGGCTTGCTTACCGGAAGAGCATAGGCCGATAATGGGTTCATAGGAGACCCACCAAATTTTTGTGAATCATTGGACATTTATTGACTGTCTGCCCCTATAGAACTCCCGCAAAAATAGCAATGATAACATTGTAAGATGTTAGCCTGCATAGTTTATTGCCTGGCTTGCTGGTGCCTCAAACCAAATCTTTCCATTACCTGTCGGAGTTGCCTTTCTCATCCCCTCAGTGGCTGCATTGCCTTGTCCTCATCCATAGGGAGAAGGGCCAGTTTATTTGGCTGGCTATCCTGACAATGTCCTATTGTGCTTTTCGTTGAAGCTCGATCGGTCGGCCGCCCGTCAGAAGAGGGGGAGACCGTTCGTGCTAACTTTTGCTTTCTTGGTCCGGGCAGGGTCGCCGAGGTCGAACAGTGGCTGCTCCGGCCACTTCCGCTCGTCCCCGCGACGCTGTTTGTGGAGTCTCCTTCCGCTGCCATCGGTCACACGACAGCGGGCGGCTTCGGCTTGCCTTCCAAAAGGAAGCGGGGACAACGAAAAGTGAAAGGCAGGGCAAGTGCCTCGGCTACGCAAAGAGGGGACAGATTGGCGCGAGTCAACGGCCTTTCCTTCTACGTGCCCGTCGGTATCCTATTGATGCCGTCGAGAGCCATCTACGCTTCAGCTTGTTACGAGCCGCGTCGGTGGCCGCAGCGGACCCAGTAGGTAGCATGGAGCTGGGTGGTGGTCGTCATTCCGCAGGCCACGGGGACGTTCAGAACTCTAGAGAGCTGAGGCAGAGGGACAGGCGTAAAGGAAAACTTAACAACGTTTATTTGCAACATGTTGGACAGTAATGTCCGAACGACAACTCTTCTCGCGACACTCTCCTGTTTTTCTTCTGGCCGGCTGCTCCCGCTGCCTCGCCGTGCAGTCCGAAGATAGGGGTGGAATCTCACTTCGGGGAACCAACCACTCATGGAGAGCACAACATAAGACAAGTATCTTTTCACGCACGTGGCAGGCACGTGGCACACGCGCGGGGACTCGGAAGCGACCACGCAGGAGAAATTCACGGCAGTCGCTCCTGTAGCACACAACCGGCCTTCCACATTCCAGAGGGGCCCGCCCGTAGCCACTGCCCCGCAGGAGAAGCGCACAGCCGAGACAAATACAGCCGGTGCAGGTGACAACCCGCACCCCACAAAAATGTCCGAGATGACGGGATAGGCACGCTTGGGGGCAGCCGGCCCAAGGACTTCGTTACTACTGCTTTGTAACATGCTGTGTTTATGATCTTGTCGCTTGCACGCGAGGCTGTAGTTTCAGCCGAAGTCGCAGGTTTGTCGTTTCACCTCGACGGCCATAGAATGTGGCACTGAATAGGTGCCTATCAAGAAAACCGTACTCGACCCGCTAGGGTTGTGGACGACGGCGCCATTTTCCGCCGTCAACAGCGCGAGTCCCCGGTGAAGGACGACAACACTGAGAAGTGTGGCAGTTTGGGCTAGTTGGTATGACATGACGATAGTTATAGCGCGAAAACAGAATGACGACAAAGAGACAAGAGGGACACGAGCGCTCGTGTGCCTCTTGTCTCTTGGTCGTCGTTCTGTTCTCGCGCTATAACTATCGACAACAACACGTTATTTCATGCAGCACGCATGTTTAGGTGCAATGCTGCAGGTTACATTTTGCGTGTGTGAACGTAGTTACTTTCTTGCTTTTCTTTTCTTCCGCTCTTCTTATCGTTATGCTGCCACAGAAAATGCAGTTTTTTTCTTGAAAATTCTGACATGCACCCCCCCCCCCCCCCCGTCGTTTTCGCACGTACTGTATGACAAGGCAGAAATATACTTCGTCGCAACTAAAATCACTTTGATGAGACTAATTTACGAAAACTAGTTATTCACTAGCGTTTTTAGATGGGCTTGTGTTTCATGAACATTGCGGTGAAACAGTGCAAATGCCGGGATAATACAGGACACAGCACTGACTGTCCAGTTCAATTACTTTATTGGAACGTCAGAGGACGGTGAACAAGTACAGAAAAATTGCACAAACGTTATGGATTGACTCGGCTGGCCAGCATTTATGTGTCCTAGGTGTGGCTTGTGTATGCTTCGCCCTGTCGTCGTCTGCGCTGTTGCGCCACAATTGCTAATTTACTTTTACTTATTGACTTCAGGGTAGTGGTGTTTACATTACGAAGTTATAGTGGGTGTAAATTTGTCGTGGAAGTTGCACGTAAGTTGTAAAACTTGATTGAAGATGAGCTGCGGCAAGTTACCTCCCTTGAGCCAGCGGTTCGCCTTGCCGTTTCGTTGTGGTGTTTCGTGCATGTCTGCTTCTTTCGAGCTGTGCGCCAGAAAACCGCAGAAAACCGCAGACAGTAGTAGTAGTTTTAGGGTCGGAGCGTCTTGGGCCGAGCATTGTTGTCCGTCACGCTCAACAAAACTGAAACCGAAACTGAACACCTGCACAACTAAAAACAAATGCATCTGCAAAAAAAAAAAAAACAACAACTGACTTTTCGGGTAGATCAATCAAGTAAATGAGCACACAATGCATTATCCCCTGCGCCGTCCGACCTTTTATACTAGTCGGCAACTTCAGCGGAACCTAGGACCTAGCTTTGCCCTCTCTCCGTCATTAACTTCGTAGAGATGTTGTTTCGCTTCTGTTTAGAGATCAAGAAAGTAACAGATAAGCACCATTATGGCACCAGAGTATAAAGATGTCTACTTAAAGAGAAAGAAAACAGGACAACCACCCGTTGTAGCACCAAGTCACAAGGAAATCCGTACGAATTCCTCGGAAAGAACAGCCTCTTAATTGCCAAAAAATTCCTGCTGGTCCCAATTTCGAACACTGGACCAACGCCTTTCGGGGCGGTCGCTCTGCCAATAGAGCTAACGAGAAAGCTAGACATTGACAGCGCGAGGGCGAATTCACCGACAACTCGAAGCACATGGACACAAATATTGCAATGAGTTTGCGGAAACCCGCTAGGTGGCCGAAGGGTTAAGAAAGGAAAAGAGATAACCACCCAAGATATATACTTGTGTGTTTCATGATGCTTGCCGGCGGTTTTTACCATGTTCTGCTTCGACGCGCCTTATTTGACTCGGCTTTTGTCATTTTCTCGACACGTGTAGTTCGGGGCTGACATGACGATAGTTATAGCGCGAGAACAGAACGACGACAAAGAGACAAGATGGACACGAAGGACACTTGTCTCTTTGTCGTCGTTCTGTTCTCGCGCTAGAACTATCGTCATGTCTTACCAACTAGCCCGAGCTGCCGCAATTCGGGGCTGACGTAACAGGGGCGCCGTGTTTCGTGCGAACTTGGTGCTCTCAGTTTCGATTTCGTTCCTAAAAATTTCGATGGGGAATAACTCGAATTACGTGCAACTTCCGTGATTTCTAAAAATGGGTATGTTATCAACCTATAAATTGACACGCGCTGCAACTTGATGATAATAGACCTACCCGTAAGTCGATATTCAAAAAGCTAATTGACTAGTTTATGTTAATTGGTCTCGTCATTGTGGCTGCGGGAAGGTATTTCCGCCAATGCATATAGGATATACGTGTGCGAAAACTAATGGCTATGACTGTCCTAGAAGCTTAAAAAAAAAGAAAACGCCAGGCCTGCGCGGAAGCCGCAGCACAGACACAGCGAAAGCTAGAAGAGTGGCCTTTCAGAGCCGTTTCGAAACACTCATTGGGGAACTGCTGCAAGCACGCTTGCTTGATGCCCACTACGGCATCAATGATTAAAAAAAAAGAAACTTAGGGTAGTAGGTCGGCATTCGCTGTGCTATTTTTCATCATTATTCTGAGAAGCGTGGTATCCGCTAGACTATTGCGATGAATTTTGTGCCAATTGTTCATGCAGTGGCAATTGTTCATGCAGTGGCAATTGTTCATGCAGTGGCTGATGATGAAAAATTGTGCCTGAAGTGGGTATGCGCCACAGTTAGTAGGTGAGCAGGAACAAGGTTTTGTAATGGGTCGGAGCATTGGACGACCCACTCGTTACGCTATTCGCAGTCAGTGACGACTGCGTGTTCTTTCGCTGTTTGAAAATGCTTATGAGTCGTATTAACGCGATTGCTTTCCCGGCATCAAGTCTGCCTATGAGGCAAGTTTGCCAACAAGTCCCAAGCACCGACGTGGCTCAGTGCTGGAATGCTGGGCTGGCACCCAGCGGACCCGGGTTCGAGCGATGTGGTTACGGACAGCGGCGGCGGTGGACAACTACGGTGCTGCGCGAGACCCGAGTGTGATCTGATAACAGCTTCTGCTGTACAAAAAAACTGTGTTAAAAATTTTAATACGGTCTAACTTAGACTATTGCTTTGGATTTTCCTCTGGAATAAATACTTGAGTTATGTGAACTCGCCTGTGGAATCGTTAATTTCAGAAGTGCATTTGTACTGCAGAATTCACAGCGTTGTGCCTCGAATAGGAACTTAACGAGGTTGCTTTTATACATTCGATGTTTGGGGGTTTTGCTTGTGTAGAGTTGGACAAATGTTTGCTTTCAGAATCCCACTGCCTGGTTTGTTCGCTTGTTCGAGTTTGTGTCTGTGTTTTAAAGAGGGAGGAGGAGAGAAGAAAAAAGAGAACTCCTCCATCGCATGCTCGTGTCGACTGTCATCTATACGTGTGAACAGGCGGGGTTCAGCGGCCTTCGATATCGGGGGGCCATATAATTATCTACCAAGCACACGGCGCCTATGACACGCTTCACGCCTGTTTGTTCAAGGTGGCGCACGGGAGTTGCTCAGCTTGCCGCATGTCGGCCGCCGACTGCGACGCGCTCGTTTTCGTGCCCGTCATTCGAACCGACAGCGCTCCGTACTAACGGACACGCCCCGCGGGAAGCACAATGTGGTCTCACAGCTGTTCAACCGCACCCTTTGTTCCCGAAAAACAGCGATTGATTGATTGATCCGCACAGCGAAAGAGTGTCGAGAGGCTCGGTCGCTTTGAGCTGATACTCCTCATGGTGTCTCCCTCGTTTTCCGAGCATTAGCAACGAAATAATGTGGAATGTAAGGGCAAGGCCATCATCAATATGGATTCACAAGATGTGTCGAAGTGCTAGAACGCTGCATGTGTGTGCCAGACACTTGTGTGTGAAGTGGACATTCGCTACCCCTATAGGTATGTTCTACTAATTAGGATGGTAAGCATACAGCTGGGATGCGTCTCGGACATATCACACCAAAGCCAAACATTTCATATTGCTTCACCCGCTGAATAACGGATAAGATGGCTGGTTCCCCACTGATGCATTTCAATCAAACAGGTGTGTATATATTGATTTTATGCCGTTGTAACGAAGCTTAGATTGTTAGGAAGTCAAGCTTTTTAGTTAAATATTCTTCATCACGAAACATTCTCGGCATACAAACACGGGCACCACAGCAGTTGTCTCTTTATTACTCTTCCGTTTTGTCCATGATTGCACGCCCACCTGCTTTTGTGATAATGAATATGCATTGTTGCAAAGATTCGAAAGGAAAAAACAGGAAAAAAACTGACAGCATATCCACGGGGTGAATGACGGAGAATGGAGCGAAGCTGGGTCCGCACGCCGCTGCCGTGCCGCTTCAGCCTCCCATCCTCGTACGCCAGAATCTCGTAGGCGCCTCCGCGCAGCTTCACGGCACGCTTCTGCCTCGCGCGCTCGCACGTCGGGGTTCCGTCTTCGAGCGCGAGCCGCCGCCATGCGCGCACGCCGCTCTGCAGCCTTGTCCATCCGCCATTCCGCCGACCTTCTGAACGCGCGCGCGCGCCAAGACGGCTTTCATTTTACTACACCGCGCACCCTAGCGTACGGCGCTCCCGACGAACGCGCGATCGCCAACGTCTTCGTGTGACGTCATTCCTATTTTCTCACGCGCTCGCACATCGGGGTTCCGTCTTCGAGTGCGAGCCGCCGCCGCCTTGCGCGTATCCTACTTTTTATCGGCAAACCTTGAATCATCCGCTGGCCGCGTCCGTCTGTCGTCTGCCTGTCTGTCTGTTTGACGCACGAACGGAGGGACGCAGGGACGGACGGATGCACGAATGGACAGACGAACGCACGGACGACGGATGCGCAGATAGACGCACGAGAGGACGGACGGACGGACGGACACATAGATGGATGCACGGACGGAATGATGGACGCTTCGCCCCACTCATCATCATTCACTCCATGAATGTGGACGGATGCACGAATGGACAGACGGACGCACAGATGGACGCACGAGAGGACGGACGGACGGACACATAGAAGGATGTACGGACGGAATGATGGACGCTTCGCCCCACTCATCATCATTCACTCCATGGATATGCTGTAATTTGCATTATTTATCATATATAGTACCCGTAACGTCCTCTAGTATCGTACCATTTGCATTTTCCAGCGTATATGCGTTTAGTTATATGTACATGTACCGCCCCCTACAGCCGGCTCAAGAACTAACGAGAGGTGGCATCGTACGATTACAATGAGACGCTCAGCCCATGCCTTAAGGATCTTCGCTCCTAAAAAAAAAAAAAACACAACACCGTTACATGGGAATTTTTTTTCTTCCTTCATTCAAACAATTTTATTTACCAGAAAAGCAATAAGGAACAACACCTCGGCGAAAAGCACTTACAGCAGATTGACGATGGCCCAGGGCCAGTTAAGTAACAATAGCAAACACGGGACAGATTCCATAATAAAGTGATTAACTCATATTATTCATATGAAAAAGGTGTATGCATAACTACGGCTGCTGGATAAAAAAAAAAACTAGTTTTTTATCCAGCGTGGCATAATCGTCATATCATACGCACGATACATGAAATGTAGTCTTAACATTAATTTTGCACTTCAGTAATAGACTTGAACTCTCCTCGGATGATAAGATAGAGTTTGCTTTGCAATCGACGAAGTAGTCTCGCTGACCATAATTCTCTCTCTCTATCTCTCTCATTTTGAATATTACCACTTATTATTATACATTCTTGCCTGGTGTGACCGTCGTAGTTCTTAGTTCATCAACAGACGGCCTGCGGTTTCGCTCGGTTAATTCTGCGCACTTGGTGTCGTACAACGTGACACTGCCTTGACAGTGTATGTGACAGAGTAAAACATGAAAAAAAAGAAAAAAATACGAGACCATTTGCAATACTTTACGAAGCTATGAACACTTATAAGAAAAGGGGGGCAGAGAAAGAGAGAGCACATGCATAGAAGCCACATTGTGTCCCGCAATGGAATAAATGTACGGGCCCATTGTGTATCGCGACCTCGTTTCTCCACTTACGAGCCCGCTTGCGAGACGATATGTAACTTCACCTATTTGTTTGCCTTACCAACTCGACCGCGCAGTCCCCGGGGCTTCCACAAAACGCCTATGCAAAAAGAAACGAAACGTTGCCCGACTATTGCGACTTCTACCTTAATCGTGCACCGGTACGTGCAGGATACTCCCAGCAGGTCCAGAGTTTATTTATTTATTCATGATACCTTATTTATTCATGATACCTTATTTATTTATTCATGATACCATGATAGCCTATTTATTCATGATACCTTATTCATGATAGTTGCGGGACACGTCATTTGAGGCTCTGGCGGTTGGAATCGAGGGTTTTGCGTAATATGTCGGTCATCAACACAACACACGCGTTTATTAGTGGCCCTAATTTTGTGACCCTGACACTATGGTCCAAGCTGAAACGGTCGTGGTGGCCGCATTTCTGATGGGGTGGAATGCAAGAACGTTTCAGTGCTTAGATGCCCCCCTTACGTTGGCGTGAATCACGAGGAAAAATTTTTAAAATCGCTCGTGCGCTTACATTAGGTGCTTTTTCGGCATGAACTTGGTTTAATCTTCGCCGAATAGCTATAGTATATTATATTAATTATAGAATATTAAAAACACGACTCAAGTGGCGTTTGAAAAGCTGTTACTACTACCCATGCAAAAACGAAGGAACATTATTGGTATTGGATAGCACATTCCGCCAATATCATCGTCTGTGTTTATTTCCGTTTTTTTTTTTTTTTTAGCAGTCACCGCGTTTCAGAGTTATGTTCGGCCCCATAGAGCAACCGAGCAGGGATGCCAGCTGTATTTCAAAAAAAAAAAAAAAAAACCGCTTGCTTCGATTCTTAGGCGGAGTCACGCACATTGTGGGAATGTCAAATGTCATAATTGATGTTTTAGCATGCGGTAAAGCTGTAAACTTCGTCCCAACAATGGGCAACAGAGGTTCAAGTTTCCCGTTTGCGTGGGCGTGTGGGAAGGGAGGGAAGGTCAAGCCACACTACAACTGTGCTTAGAATGAAGTGCCCGCAAAGTAAATCTGTCATAGGATCAAAATTCGGAAGTTTTTGCAACATTCCAGCATCATATTATACTTCCGTAATGAAATGCAGCTGTTGTGGTATATGCCCTATGTTAGGGTACTGGCCTCCACCTCCGCGTTGACAAATTCGGGGGGAGGGGGGAGGGTGAAATGAAATTATTGTGGTACACGAAAAACTAAAAAGAAAGGTAAAACTTAGCGAACCCTATATTCAGTATTAACCTCAGGTCTTGAATAGAGGATCTCTTCTTCATTAAGACATTGTATTCCCTCATCTTCCCCTCCTATCTTATTCTCTCACTTTCAACCCTTAAATAATTGTACAGTAGCAGGCTAGCTTAGACTGATCACTCCATTTTTCGTACCGTTAAAACTTCATCACTTTTTTTGTCCTCTCTTTAGTCCATCTCTAGAAACATCCGCCAAATCCAGGTCGATAAACGATGGCGCCAATGTGAATGGGCCTCGCGCTGTTTTGGTGCTATAAGATGGGGCATCCCAGTGACTAAACGCACAGAGGCCACGAATTCCCGCCCAAGTTTGGGTAGTTCGACCCAAACTAACAAGCTGCGCAAGTGACTAACGGGGGTGAATGGATGAGCAACACTACGATTTCCAAAACTACTGGGAAGGAATTGGCTCTAAGGCGTGCCATCTTTCCTGTATGGCAGCCTGCGGAAGTACATCGGTAAAACGTAGGAAATGCAGAATGAAAACGGCAAACATAGAAAGCGCCTGATATATTTCAGCTATATATGTATAAGCGGCGTGCACAAGGTCAAATTGCCTTTATTGACAATTCTAACGTGAGCGCAGATTGTTCAAAGCGGGGCTATAATCAACCTTATATTATTGTTGCTGCAGCCGTTCTGATGCTAGTAACGGCTGCGGTTTACCGGAATACTACGGGCTTCCGCTGTCTCACGCACGCTGTCTGCAGCATGGAATGTAGTCATCGGCATGCGCACACAGGCGCGCGCGCGCAAAATCCGGCCGTCTGCATTTCCAACAACACGGCGCATGCGCGTACTACGTCACTTGATGACGTCATCGAAGAGGTGACGTAAAGAGTGTCTTTTTTGGAGTTTTCTCCTCGCTTCTCTCTCGTTCTTGAGTTGCTTGAGTATCGGCGGCGGCGGTAGTACGCGTGGAGGGAGAGAGAGAGAGAAAAAGGATCCAGAGGTGAGTGTGCGCTTGAGCGTGCAATAAGCTGCGGGCTGACTGGTCGAGTGGAGGAGAGAAACAGCGCCGCCGCCGCTGCCGCCGTAGTTCCCGTGTTCGGGTCGACTCACCACTGTCCGTGCGTCGTTTTTGCCGGGCGTAGGCGCCTCGTGTGGTACGGCTTGCTTGTTGGGACAGCGGCAGAACAGACCGAGCGCGCGCCCTAAAACAACGTAGCGGGTTAACTCGTAGCTCAACAAGTGGTTGTCGACAGTCGGCGCAACAAACTCTGTGTGGCCTGGGATCGGTGGATCGGACGCGGCGTTTTTCATGACCGGCTTCGGCGGCCGTCGAGTGTGCGAGCGAAAACAGGTCATTTCTTCGGCTGTGTACGCGATGGGAACGTGGCGATGGACGACGGCAGGCCTGCTGCTCTTGTGTGCTTGTTTGAGTGCAGTTTCGGCGAGCAATTTGGATACGGTGCATGCGACCACGTTCGTAGGCCAGCCCGGTTCGCACTTCGGCTACACCGTGGAGCTCATCATTAACCGGGACGGGAGATTGTAAGTTATATACAACGTTCATTGTCATCGCTAGTATCGTTGCCCGGTGTTATTGATGTTTGATTTGTCTGCATTTGAGTTTGCTGCCAGCTTTGCGCGGCCTTTTCGTTGCAGTGATACTGGATTCAGTTTGCGCGAATGCTCAAAACAGGTGGGGTGTGCGTGAAGCATCCGCAGATGTAAATCATAAGCATTAGTAAACAGAAAAAAAAAACCCTGCTGGGGGTCGTTTAGAGCGCAGTTACTGCCATGTTAATCAGTCATTCACTGTATCTTCTCACTCGACATGTGCTTAACAGATGTGTTTCGCTGACTGTGCGATCGAACACCCATTGTACTGCCGATCGTATGCGAACTGAAACACAAAAAGTCGATGAGGCACGTGAAGACGCCGCGCTGTATTCTTCGTTCGAAAAACTTTTCTCGAGATGACCTTGCCGTGGGCACGCGCGCGCCCAAGGAGATTATTTACAACCGTTGTGTGTGCGCACGCTTGTTCTGTAACTTCCAACTAAATGCTTTCTTTACAACGTTGGCGTAATCTGTGCGTTGCCTAACTTGTGGCGCTCTTGTGTTTCCACGTTAGTCGTAAATGTAGTCACCGTGAATCATTCTGCTCCCAGAAGAACCGCGTTTATTGTCTGATAAACTTTTTTTTTTCTCGACATTTCCGCAGATTTGTACGAACGTGCAAAGCGTTTTGACGACTTCGCGTGCTGATCGCGTATATCAGGAATAGATTGACTGCCACAATAAGAGTAATCTGAGGGAATCACTGCGTCGATAAGTTTTGTCTACGAGCCTTGAAGGATTATGATTCGTGTTATGATTCATTCCCGACTTTCGAGGAGGCCCCGTTTTTGTTTCCAGTTACTTCTTTAGCTGAAAAATTTTTTTTCGAGTCAGTATTCGACGTGCGTGAAATCCTTACCACGCGTCTTTGATGCGTTCCGCCTCGTAGTAGTATAAAGCAAGACAACAACAATAAAAAAAATATGCGCTGTTGTACCACGATATCGTGTGGCGTGCACCTGCCCGTTCCGGTAATTCGGCGCTGGGAAACTGCCGCGTGTTCAACGAAAAAAAAAAAAAAAAAAGGAGAGAGAGAGATCGAGGCGGGCTTTCAAGATCTGTAATTACGGCCGTCGATTTGAGCCGTAACCATGTAGGCCACGCCCCTCTTCTCTCCGCGTCACAGTTCTCTTATTCGGATAAGCCGCGGTTCTCTCTGCGTCGAAGCAGAGATCATTGCCCCGTGTCATGACAGGTGCGTTCGATCAACCTTCGGGACTAAATGAAAAATAACCTCGAAGACGTAGTGAGCAAGTTGCTTACGTTCGGACCGCTGACGTGTGGAATGAATCAGGCCGGCAGCAACTTGAAGGGCGTAACAAAGCTTCGCTCGAGCGAAAGGAGATCTACGCATTTCCTCACGGTGTTTTCAGCCCTTTGAAACCCACAATTCAGCTTTGTTCTAATGCGCTGCCAGACTCGTTGAGTTTGTACTGCTTGGAGTAGCCATGTTTCAGAAAATAGCTGGTGCAATACACGTACGGAACAAGTACGACGGGACGGACGATGAATACAATGACTGTTAACAATACTTCGATGTAGTTCAATATGTTTACTATTATTATTTTATTAGTATTTCTGAATAAAGTCCATTGCGATGTTGGCGCCTGTCAAGGTGCACCCGCGTTCATTGCGCGCGTGCACTTTTTTTTTTTTTTACTGCCTCACTTCCTGAAAAACTTTCTCACGAACGCAGCATCACCATCATTCATAGCTGTCATGGTAAAACCCACAACAGAAAAAAAAAAAACTGATCGGGAGCTGCGCAGTCGATACAATTATTTTCGATAAATCCGTTCTGAACGCTTTTGTAGTATGTGACCTTGGACTGATTAAAAAAATATTAAACAGGGAATGTCGCCGGAGTGAAATAACGTTTCAGCAAGCGGACTTGTCTGTTCAGAACGCTGGCTACAGTGGCATTCTTTGTCCAGCGATTTTTGTTCATCACTTCAAGCCCTCATCTTCCCGTTAAATTCTGTCATGCTATTAGAAGATATTCCGCAAGGCAGCTCAACTCGATCGCTGTGCGAAATAGTTAACCCGCTCTTGCGCGGTACTCGAATTAGAGTCCTCTTGAGTCTTCAGCAAGGCTGGTTATTGAACTGGATTCCGGCTGCGGCGACTCTGACTAGTCGCCAAGAAATAAAGTTTACCGTCATCTCGCACTGAGAGAGGGGATCGGACATTACATACGGCGCCCTTCTGAGTTTCTTTTGCTTCCGCATCCTTGAGAGACAGCCCTGAGATTTGCGTTTATAGCATGTCTAGCCGTCTCGCTGTCTTCACGTCACGATGATCCAGATGCGCACGTCACGAGTCAAGCTCGACCGCCGGGGGCTTCACTGTCTGCGAGCGTGACGGAAGATTTCTGTGGTTGAAGAGCGGGTTCGGGAGGACACGCTGCAAGACTGCTCCCCGCGTGCGTCATTTTGAATGCATGTATTCAGAGTTATGTAGTCTTCTTCTCCAGTGCGGTGCGTGCCGCCGCATTCTTCCACGTGTTTCGTGCACGGCTGACGCACACCCGTCGGCGTCTGTGTGAAGAGTTTCCTTGGCGTTCTTCTCTTTCCCATCCGTCAGAAGATGGTCTTAGGTCCCGGAGAGAATTCGCTAAATATATGCGGAGTTGCTCGTACGAGCCGTCTTATCGCTTTGGGCATTTCCGCTTTTCGCTGGGTGTAGGACCATATCTCGCTCGTATGGAACTGTAGCGTCTATTCCACGGGTGGGTTGATAATACGGAAGCTAATGTGTTTACTGCCCCTTAAGTCCTTTACCGCGCTGTTTCTCAGTTTCTTGGATAGGCACTTCTTGTCCCGGTGTGTCCGCTTACGGGACAGTCACTGGTTTTAAGTGTACAGTGACGGTAGAGCACCGCTGAAACTTCTGTTACAGTGGCTAGAATTTATTCTAGCCACTGTACTTCTGTCACGCTACCAGGGAAGATCGCATGATCCGGGAAAACGTCACACTCTGTGCCGTTTGCTGCAGCGCTGCGGATGAAGCAGAAAACAGTTTTTTGCGGAAGCTGTAACAGACGGGAAACTAATCATCCCGTCGTAAATGAGCAAGACCGATGTCGTCGAGCCCAAGAACAAGTTAAAATGTGTAGCACGGACGTTGATAGGCTGTGGCACAGGAGTACCATGGCTGACGTCACTGCGTCGACAGTGTTTTCTTTTTTTTTTAAGGGTGGGGTGTGGCGGTGGGGCTAGTCAAGCCTATTAACCACCGATAGTTATAGCGCGAGAACAGAACGACGACACAAGGACAAGAAGGACACGAATGTCATACCAACTATAGCTTAAGCTGCCACACTTCTATTAACCGCCGTTGAGATGATTTTGCCCTCCAAACGTCTTGACAACATGCTCTTTCCTAGTGGAACACCCCCCCCCCCCCCCTCCCCTAAAGATGAAGTGGCCTTGATCTGATAGCGTGAATGCCACGTTAACTATGAAATGAAATATAGGTGTTCCTGTGTTTTTGCTCTGGTAAATCTATCTCAGTTGTTGCCCACGAAATAACACATCGAGACGAGTATTATTTTTTTTTTTTGTTAATCTCCTTGGTCTATACGTAAACGCCTGAGGACACGTCTTGTCTAGCCATAGTCGCCACAATCGTCTTTACGTCATAAGCCGGTGAAAACGGTCGAGCGTGATTAGGATTCAGGTGTCCGCCGGATGATCCAAGAGAAGCTGCGCCATGTTTTCGTCGCCTTCCCTGTGTCGAGACGCGTTTCTCTAAAGCACGTTTCAGGGCTTCCTCTGCGAAAAGATCAGAACGAGAAGCACCTGAGGAATGTAGAACCCGCGACCGTGGGTGGCTAAACGGTCGGAAAGGACGGTCCCTCCGCGCTGAAAAAAAAAAAGAAAGAGAGAGAGAGAGAAACGTCGAGAGGGGCCAGCAGGTGAGACGGTGGGGAGCCACTTCGGCCCGAACTTCGCAAAAGCAAAACGTCATCAAAACAAGCGCAGGCGGCGTTCGAGGGAAACCTGTTGTGTTTGGCTGTACGGGCGCAGCCGGATGACCTCGCTTTCCTTCGCTTGGCTTCTCATTCTACGTCGATGACGAGTCTTCCCCCGAGACGCGGGTGTGTTTGTAATAGGTCCTCCTCGTCTGGCTCGCGCACGGGCGCATTTCGTACGCTTGATGTCCAGCACAACTGGTGCTCTCCATCTCGGGTCTTTTTTCTTTCGCTCTCTCTTCATTTCTTTATGCCTTTTCCTCAGTTTAGGGTAGTCAATCGCACTTCCCCGTCTACCCTTCCTTCTCTTTGTGGGCATATTAGAGGTCCGTTTGATTCACCTGCACCAGTCAGAACCGGTTCATGGCTGTGCACGTGAAGTTCACAAATTGTGCAGCGTGAGTTCAGTGGTGCAGGCACAGCACGACACCCGAAACGAATGACGATGTAGTAGAGGCGGGTACGGCGCCTACGCCTAAGTGCTGCGTCGTCTGCTCAGCTGCACGAGCGGCTGCACCAAGCCGGCACCGTCAGCGTAGGAGGTGCAAGAAAATCGTGAACCAGTGCTACACCTCTTCTGTACCTTTCGAAACGAATGGCAGGGTTCATAGGCCGTCATTGCTACACCGCTGAAACGAATGGCAAGGTGCAGCACCTCGTGAACTGGTTCACGTGGTGCAGGCGAATCGAACGGACCCTAGGTCTCCCTGCGTACAGACAGGGAATTAAGAAAATGCTGACGTCTGAGTGCTGAGAGGCGGGGGCCATTTTAAAAGATTTGTGCTGACTCATTGTCGCTTTGACTACAGCAGCTTCGTTCTCTCTTACTGTACTGGTTCCGAAAAAAAAAACATTTCGCTCACAAAATGGGGAAAACTTTCGAGCTTGCAGGTGTGACGTAATCCAACGACAGGACGGCGTAAAAACAGGCGTGTCTCCGATGGAAAAAGCTCGGGTGCGCGGCCGACGGACTCCTCACAGACAGACACGTACGCACACAAAGGAAAGGTGCTGGGCGATAACGCCCGACTTTTCGTTCTTTTTTGTCGCTGTGGCGCTGCATCCGGCCTTCGAGCGAGGGAGTCTCTACTGGGTCCAGGGGTCGACCTCTGGCGGCGCGGGATGCCTGCGATGTGCGATTGGCGCTGTGTCGTCGCCGCGTCGTACGTTGGAACATGTCGCAGCGCCGGTAGAGGTGTCGCGCTTGCCTTTTATTCCTCTGGACTTTTTGCTTATTTTATGCGCGAAGCGGAGGACGGCGCGGTCAACGATCCGCAGTTGTCGGTGTATTCAAGGCTAGCCGCTACTCGTGCGCAGCAAAATATCGGTGGACATTGGTACGCAGGGCTGTCCATATTTACCAGCGTTCCATTTTAGTAGTTATTCTATTCTCAGGCGTGTCCCATTTCAACGTTAACGATGCAAGATGTGGTCGGTTTCCCTCGAAGTGCGCATCACTAAAGTGGACACTTGCGGCACTGCGCACTTCATTTCAGCGATGATGACTTAGTGCAAATTGAAAAATTGAACGAAAAGCGAAAACAATGTATGTAAGCGCCAAACACACACAACTGCATTATCAACCTGGCGCGTCCGTCTGGCAGGGCTCTTGTTCTGTCGCTATCAATTGATTGATATGGGGGGTTTAACGTCCCAAAACCACCATATGATTTTGAGAGACGCCGTAGTGGAGGGATCCGGAAATTTCGACCACCTGGGGTTCTTTAACGTGCACCCAAATCTGACACACGGGCCTGCAACATTCTGCCTCCATCGGAAATGCAGCGCCGCCGCAGTCGGGATTCGAACCCGCACCTGCGGGTCAGCAGCCGAGTACCTTAGCCACTAGACCACCGCGGCGGGGCTCTGTCGCTATCAAGGTACATATGTCTTAGTCATGCATTCTCACGGCTCCTAAAATCACGTGCTCCAACTATTGGCCGCGACAACACCTATTAACGTCACGCCACACTAATGAAGTCAAACAAATTATATCCGATACAAGCGTCCAAAAAAAATCGAATTGGGCACTATGTTCGGGCTGAACTCACCATGCTAATAGCCATACTTCGGTTCTTGCACATGGTCTGTGTATGTGGCATTGATTGCAGTATCGGAGTTTCGGTATGTTTCGCGAGACGCGCCCTAATCATCCCCCAGTGTAGGCTAGCCGACCGGATGTCCTTTTGGTTAACCTCCCTGCCTTTTCCCTTTTTCTGCTTCCGTCCTCCTTTTGATATGTACCGCGTTAAGCAGAAATTCTTTCAGGAGGGTGGGAGATGCGTGATTCAAACACCTTCTACGCTTGTTTGTGCGTGTATATATAGCACAGATGCGAAATTGAAATGCTTCGGGGAAAAGGTGAGGGATACCCCGCCCTGGCACCGCCAGTGCTTGTTACCACCGTCTGCAGCAGTCGTGTGATACATAACGAGGCAACTCCAAGGTTAGTCTCTCCCGCATTTTACGTAAAATGGTCCATCCTCTTTGGTGTGACATGAGATCACAGCAACTTTGACGTCCTGAAGCGCTTACGCCTAGGGAAATCAGAATGAGCCGATGGCTTCAGCCATGACGGGACTGGCAGGCCCTGACCTACCGCGACATCGTGGGCTTTGGCGAATCCCTTAACGCGATCGTGGGCCTCACAGCACGGTCATCCCGACGTGTTCTTTGATTGTTTATCGTTTGTTTCCTTTGCCCCCTATGGTTCTGTATCCGCCGCGGGCGTCAGACCCCACGCTTCTTTCCAGCAATTGAGCATAGAGCAGCGAGGATCGGGATCATCAATTGAGCTCGCCTGCAGGACCTACAAGTGGCTACTGGTGTGGGCGTGAGACGGCGGTTGCCATAGACCGGCTCGCAAGTGAAGACAAACCGAGATTGGGAGCAGATGCCCGTCGTGTCTCTTCCTATCGTACGTCACTTGCTGTTGTGCCGCGAAGTTGGAAGGGACCGCCATTGTCGGTGCGCAGCCATTTGCGGCCGGTCCGATCGAAGGCATACGCCGCTCGGCTATTTGGAGAGCGAATCGCGGTCGCCTTATCTCTTCGAGTGTCGGGGTGAGGGTCCACAGAGCGGGTCATCGCCTGCCTTATCGACGGGAATAGTAACGAACGCCCTCTCGTGGTTACTGTATGTTGGCGCCCCCTACTACTAACCCCCTTAAAACTAACATGCCAAGCATGACAAGGTGCTTTTGACAAAGATAGGTCCTCTTATCGAAACGTCGGCCAGCCTGTCTGAGGCACTTCCACTGTTTACCCTGATGATGATTTGTGGGTTTAACGTCCCAAAACCACCATATGATTATGAGAGACGCCGTAGTGGAGGGCTCCGGAAATTTCGACCACCTGGGGTTCTTTACCACTGTTTACCCTGATTATCCCACTACGTGTTTCCATCTGTCGCCTCCCATCTAGATTCTGGATTTCCTGCCACACGTGTGGCATATGGCAATAACACGTGGTCTTGATCATGAATGTAAACATTTGACAGAAGTCTGTCTGGTTGGGTATGAAACTGGGAAATGACATAGACCCGGTTTTGATCATAGCCGTGCGCACGAGGGGGCAGGAATAGTGGCGGCCCTCAATATCATCGGTAAGGGACGGGGGGGGGGGGGGGGCGCCAAGTTTGTCCCACAACCTTATTCAGTCCTGCTTGTACAGTCGCTGTTCGGAGAGCGGGGTTAGTACCAAGAAGGTATTGACAATACTGTCGACTGGGGCCGCTGCTGTTTCACTGGAAGAATTGTTTGTTTCCCAGTTCCAAACTCAGAAAGACGAGAACCAAAAGCAGGTCGCCGTGAGAAGCTCGTCGTCGCTTGGTTTTTGCTTTTTCGTCTACTCGAAGCTTGTTTTGTTCAGTCACGACAAAACAAAGTGGGTGGTGGGTGTGGGGGGGGATGTATGCTTTTCCCCCCTGCCAAAGGGGAACCCTGCTCACGCTAAGTACGGTTTATGCGTGAGGAGGTTCAGAGCTTAGTTGGACTAACAGAATGACATCTCCCTACTGTGGCACAGTACTGTCGATATTGCAGTAGAACAATAGTATAGGGTCATAATAATAGAATCGAAAGTTGGGCTATTTAGTTGTTTATGAAGCGCTGAAAGATGGAAGACGTAGAAACAGAAAGCACAGGATTAGCGCTCTTTCGCAGTTTGCAAATTTATTATAGAAAAAAAAAACACCGTGCTCGGATTGTTTTTGTTTTTTCTTTGCGTTTTTTCAGAAGAAATTGGTTAGTTGTGAGACAGCGTTCGTCTTGTGATTTCTGCTTCTACGTCCTCGTATTTCAGCGTTGCGTCACCATGTCATATCAATATTGCTTCGCGAACGTTCGAAAATAAGCATACTGCGTCTAAATATATGTAGGTTACGGATTGTTTTGTAACGCAGACGAGGTTCATAGTTGTTTAAAGTATATTTCGAACAGTTTCGAGAAGGGTTAGCCATTTCAATGTGAACTGTCGAATCATCGCCATCTCGCGCACACGCACATTCGGAAGCCTTATTCCGAACGTAAATGAGAGCTGCATTGCAGTGAGGCAGGGGCGTAGCCAGGAGGTGGCACACAGAGCCCTTGCCCCCCCCCCCCCCCCCTAATTTATTATCACCGTGGCATAAAGAACGGAAAATGGTCATTTTAAAGGGGGCCCTTCTCGAAAAACATGTAAATACCCCCCCCCCCCCCCCGAAAAAAAATTCTGGAATTTCTGGATACGGCCCTGCAGTGAGCGCGTTCATTGTTCGGAGGAATGTGAGATACGACGATGTCGTGGCTCTTGTTTGTCGATTCGACGAGGCGTCGTTAAACTCTTATGTTACCAGCTACGTTGTTTTTATTTTTCAACTGGCTATTTCTCCGACGGCTTCGATCACCCGGACTCGTCGAGATGGTCTGAGCTGTCATGGTGCTGTTTGCTTTTTGGGGCGAAGCTCCTTAGGGTGTCGTTTGTCCCCTCTAATATGTTGTAGTATGGGAGACTAGCGCTGGATAGGCGGCGCGCCGAAAAGCAGCACCTGGCGGAGAGTCGCGACACAACTCAGCCGCTCGCTCCCAGACGATCGGCCCACAGAACACCTACCAGTTTAGAGAACGGAAACTGTACCTTTGGGCTGTTGTATCAAAATAACATGCAAATACGTAGCGGCGGCGTACTGAACTGCAATACCGCGAGGCCAGATGCGCTGGTAGTACTATCATCATCAATAAACAGACGCATATTTTTTTTTGCAGGTGGAGGGGCCCGCGGCTGGTTTGCGCTGCTCGCGTCCTCTGTTTTTTTTTTTTTTTCGTTGCCCAATCGCGTTTCGCGTCTGTAATAATCGCCAGGGGACCTAGCTGGCCTCGACTGGCAAAACAATGTCAATCAAGTAAGGTTGCATCGTTATTGTGAGTGTCCAAGCCGGTACAATCAATGTATACGGCCGCAGTGTACCGCAGTGAGAAACACGCCCGTGCGCCGCTGCGGTGCTTCATTTAGGAAGGAACACCTCGAAAAGCCATTGCGCCAGTAATTGTACACAGTGGTTAGAAAAAATAACTTTGTTCGAAGGCTACTCTCACATGAAAAGCACTAAAAAATGGAGAAGCTGTGCCAAGCGGACTGCTTGCATATGTCAAAGGAACAGTGCTGTGCCGTGATGGCAGCTCCCTCGTCCTCATTTTCTGGTTGCGTGCTGGGTGTTGTGTTTAGCTATTGCAGGCTGACATGCCCCCATTGATGAGTCCGTGCTGCGACGATACCATGCTGCCCACTTCTGTACTAAAGAAAGAAAAAAAAAACAAGACAAATGAGGTATATAGCGGCGGCATCGATTTTTTTTTTGTTGCCATATGTATGCACGTGGACGTTGACCAACCAAACCACGTGACAGCGTAGCACGGGCGGTGTCATGGTACGGCATAGAGTTCAGACCACGACGGCCGCATTTAGATGGGGACGAAATACAAAGTACAACCGTGATATATTGAGCGCATACAATAATTTCAAGTGGTCACAATTAATCCTGATAACCACGCTACAGCATGCCTCAAGATCATATCTTGTTTGGCACATGAAAGCCTAGCAAATGATGTCGAAGAGATACGTTTATTTTGACCAGACATTGATTGATTGATAGTAGGGTTTAACGTCCCAAAACCACCATAAGATTATGAGAGACGCCGTAGTGGAGAGCTCCGGAAATTTCCACCACCTGGGGTTTTTTAACGTGCACCCAAATCTGAGTACACGGGCCTGCAACATTTCCGCCTCCATCGGAATGCAGCCGCCGCAGCCGGGATTCGGGTCAGCAGCCGAACACCTCAGCCACTAGACCACCGCGGCGGGGCGATTTTTTTTTTTTTATAAAGCAGACGGGGGCACTAAACGATCAGTGAAAATCAAACACATTTGATCCTTCTGTAGCGAGGCATAAATTCCGATACACGTATTATCGATAAGTGGTGGAGGGCAGGGTGCGAAATTCCCGTTCCCTCATAGCGTCCCTTTTTGCTTGTGTCTGTTACGTTCAGTCCAGCGTGAATGACTAAATCATCTTTCTCTTTCTCAACAACTTTCTTGGGAGCATGGTCCGTTGAATCTGTGCTTGGGAAGGGTGTGGGTCGACTCCTGGCTCAACCTGTTGGCTTCTAGTGCATGTAAAGTAGTTTTCGAGAACAGCGCAGGGAAACCGATGACTGACAGTTGGCGGATGCATCATTTCTTTGTGCATCGGTAAAGAAAAGAAGAAGGCAACAACGCCAAGTCGTTCACACGGTCCAATCTATAGTAACGCTGGCACACGCGGCAATCTCTACCTTCAAGGGATGTTGCGGCTGCGCGACACGCTGCTCTCCGTGACACGAACGGCAACTGGGGCTGCGCACGTCGCGAGTTGGAACAGTGAGCAGCCGTTTGCGGCAGCAGCTTCGCACGCAGAGAGTGCGTGGCCGCGGTCACAGACCTCGCTTCTTCATCCGTCGTGGGACAAACGGACGAGGCTGCGCGGTTCTTGCGTGCAGGTTGCGTGAGCTGGCGGCCTTGCTGTGATCTCCCTGGCATTGACCGCCGGACAAAAAAGGGAAGCGACGCGTCTCGGCGGCGACCGGCGACTGGCTACTGCGTGTGCGTGCTCTTGACTTCGTCCTCTGCTAGAACCGGTGGGGCAGGACGCAGTAACGACCGAAACGTCGCTGTATAGAAGGCTACCGGCACTTGCACACATCCGAAGCGATGCGGCACCATGCGTGGATTTTCGTCACTGGACGACTTGTACCCTATACGAGCTTGGATCGCTCCTATACTGCTTCCTCGTGAATTTCGCGACTTGTCCGAATAGAACCGGGTAGAGTGGCAGTGGTGACAACGAATGACTTTGTAGTGGTTCTGTCACTACAATGATAAAATATGACCCAAGTTTCACAATGTGCAAATTACGAGCGAGCCCGTCCTCACCTTTTCGTATCCTTATGTTACGTCTAACTGTTCATTTCAGACGAGATTTGGCTGCAGCTGCAAACAAGTCCGCGCCATTGTTGTAACAGAAAAACTTCTATTAAACTTCGACTTATTCAGCGAGCGCTAACAGGCGGTGCTCAGAGCAATATACATGGCCGAAGAAAGAAAGGGACCGAAGGGGGGGGGGGTAAAAGGAGAACTCAACTTTCGTATTCCAATGAAGCCGCGGCAGGTGAAGAGGGTACTTGCTAACGGTCTAGGTATAAAACCAGCAACGTACAACCGCCGGTCTTGTGTTTTGGGCTCCAAGTCCCTATAGAACATTACCATACACGTACGTAGATCACGCCATTGCGTTTGACGTTCGCAATCGGCTATCGGAATAAGTGCGCGCAGTTTCGCGCACTTCAACACTACATAGGTAACGGCAGAAACCATATGATGACTCGGTGCTCCTTATATTGGACAAAATGAAAGACATATTGTCGAGAAATTGTTTAAGTTTCGTGATGTACTTTTTTACTCTTGTGCCTTGCAGCCTGACATACGCACCCACGCATTTATAACGTTGGAAGGACTTCGATCATGCGGGTATGTACACAATTATTGACCGCACAATAGATATAATTGACATGAATTAGGTGGTATGAACGTAAATCTAGGCTGCAAAGATGCTTACTCAGGAAAGGTAAACAAGGTATTGATGGCAGATGAATGGCGCGACTGGGGCCAGCTTTGGCGGTGCGCGTACAAAAGAATGGATACGTTTCGTTTTACCGCGGTACATCAGAGGACGGAAAACCATCGCCATTTCACAACGGACGCGTCCTTCTTGCCAGCCCTTACTGCTAGCGTCTTGGGGTGGTATCATTAACTCGGGTTTTGATGTTTCAAGGAACAACGGGCCGCCCTTCCGACGACGCGAATTTGCCGGAGCGAGCGTATCGGTGACCGCATCCGGACGCGGTGGAGTTGAGCGAAAGGGCGTGCGTGCAGGTATAATTCACATGCGTGGCAATGCACGTTGCGGCGGTTATCGCATCTTGTTTCCGCCCGCGGAGCAGAAAAAAATGCTATCTCTTCGAAATACGGCGCTCGCTAAGTGCACGCACGCATATACGTTCGCTACGATATTTCTGCTGGTCGCCGATGTATGAGTCTGGCGTGCGTAAACAGTGGATGACCTTTGTCGCATGTAATCACATCGTGGTTTTGGGACGTTAAAACCCAGAAATCATTGATTACTAATTGATTGATTGATTGATATGTGGGTTTTAACGTCCCAAAACCACCATTTGATTATGAGAGACGCCGTAGTGGAGGGCTCCGGAAATTTTGACCACCTGGGGTTCTTTAACGTGCACCCCAATCTGAGCACACGGGCCTACAAACATTTCCGCCTCCATCGGAAATGCAGCCGCCGCAGCCGGGATTAGAACCCGCGACTTGAGGGTCAGCAGCCGAGTACCTTAGCCACTAGACCACCGCGGTGGGCGATATCAATCATGCATTACTAACTTTGTAGCATATGCACTTTGCAGTCCTCGCGAGAACGAATAGAAACCTCGCATACCGTCGTGTCAAGGTCAAGTGCCTACATTTTCCGGGGGCTGCTGGCTCTCTCTAGCTGCAGTGACTGCGCTGTTTCGAAATTTGAAGGTGAGGGAGGGAGGGAGGGTGATGGTAGATAGCGGAAGTGCCTATGCAGAAATGGTCGGTGAGGTGCGTGAAAAAAAAAAAAAAAAACGCTGCAGGTGATCATAGCGGCGATTTGGAGTAAGGTTCGACGATGTACAATGCTACAATACTTTGACGGAGCAACGCATGCTGATGCGTTTTGGTATAACAAAATCATATAAGCGACGCTCTATACATGCGCGCGCGCGTGTGTGTGAGCATGGGGGGCGGGGGGCACATATACCACTTTAGCCACACACACCGTTGCATTTTAAAAGAAAACATAACACCGCGCGACTGTTGAACCGGAGATATGATAGCGCCTGATAATGGCGAGAAGTAACTGAATATGTTACAGAAACTTCCAAAGGTACTCATGTATATGAACGCAGCCTGTTTACTTTAAAAAAATTGCATACGCCTGGCAGTTTTATCTGCGCGATTGCGCTTTTCGAAAGCCGTGTGTAGCTGGTCGCCGTATCGCTTATCTCGATGGTTTTCGCCAATATTTCTTGATAACGTGTCCTGGGATCGACGCTCGCATGATCTAATCGAATCGCAAACGTGTACATCACCAAACACCAAACAATGCGCCTGTCTAATTTCTATCGCAGCAACACCATGACAAACGATAATGAGTATAGTACAACTACCCAATATCACAAAATTTTCTCCGAGGTCGCGAAAGCGGCAGCAGAGCTTTCGTAAATTGTACAAGGCGTAATATATGCTCTTCGCAGCTTTCACTACAATGTCGGCCATCATGCGTATACGATGGCAAAGTGCAGCCGCGCATATCCAGGTAGCGTTCCGGATTATTCATTTCGGATAGAAACGAGTTCACCGTCTCGTATGATGTCATGCGGATGCCGCGAGTAGGGCGGTGAACTCCTGTAACCCCGGAAAGAACTCCGCGGCTTGCCTCGCAGTTTAATTATTGCTGCGTATATACGGCGGCGTCGCACTCGGGGGAATCCATTGAGCCAGGCCCCATATCGGTTGACACACACACAACTGCTACGGAGTATTTCGTGCTGTTTTGTGCGCGTGTTCTGACTGCATCTTAGAAATGTGGCAGCTTGGGCTAGTTGGTATGGCATGACGATAGTTATAGCGCGAGAACAAAACGACTGTCCTTCTTGTCTCTGTGTCGTCGTTTTGTTCTCGCGCTATAACTATCGTTCTGGCTGCAGCTTTGTTTCGAAGTGCAAACCGGGGAAAAGAGGAAAACGAAACGTACGTGACGATGCACCGGTGGTTCTGGAAATAAATTTAAAAATTTCCCCTTAGTTTCGTGACTTTGTATAGTGAGTAAAAGCCAAGAATCAAGGCACAAGCAAGTGAGAAGAAATGCCGCGTTTTTTGTGGCTCGCCTAGAGGAAAGGACAAGGAACGAATGGGTGTGGGCGGTAGGCGGACCTGTCCTTTGTGAATCGTACCTATAGTATTGAAGAAAGTAGGTCGCCAAGTAAGCGCTTATGTGTGTCGCAACCAAGGAAGTTAAAAAGAACAACAAAAAAAAAAAACTGCTGGAGCGGAAATTGTGTTGGGAAAGTGAAACCAGACAGCCGTCATCTTACTCCAAGCACTACATAAGAAAGAAAACAGTGTTCCGTTCACACGGTGTACCAGTAGGACACATGTTAAGCAGTATCTGTTCGAGAAAATTGCCGCGAATGAATTTATACAGCGAGTGAGCCAAACGCTGTTGTTGCGCTGCCAACTTATTGGCCGTACGCCGTAATGTGATATAATCACGCTGTAATATTTGTTAACATGGCCTCATCAAGGGTGAGGTCCACGGGACAGTTTTATGTTCTCTCATAGTTTAGTACCAAGTACAGTTTTTTTTTTTCTAAACGCAGTCGACAGGACGCTGCAGAGACTTTCTTCGGGAATTTCTACAGTTATCGGATGGCTCACTGCTCTCTCCCATGCTCGAGTACGAAGTACTCGAAATTGTTAAACACTTTTTTTAAGCACACAGCTCAACGTTTTGTGTAGGGCGCAGAGCTCTCCCGCAGTGGAATAGGAAGTATTCCAAGTCTTTTAACACTATTTCTGAACACGCTATACATCGTCGAACATTTGTTCTAAACACGCGTCTTATTGTGTCTGTAATAAGATGGCTGTAGTCTGGCTTCACTTTCCAAACAGAAATTCTACTCCAGCATTTTTATTTAAGCTTCCTTGGTCGCAACTCTTCGTCACTTGTCTCTGAAGTTTGCGTTAAAATTTCCTCAGTGGATCGACTAGGAGACCTCTGCCTCTTTGCGCACGATGGTAGGTTGCGTCCAACTTTATTCGAAGTCCTGGCAACGTCCTCTCGCACAGACAGCGGACCTTTCAGCCAAAACTTAGGCCTATACCGTCGGCGATGGCCGAAATCGCACCTGTGATGGCATCGCTGGACAATATCTGAGATTTGCGCAGTTCCTCAAGATATCCCAGTGAGTTACCACCACAAGGTCGGCCCATGCTTCCGTAAAGAATTCTGTGCTTGTAGGCCGCGCAGGAAGAACGAGGGACGGGATCCGATGATATGGAGTCCGCTGCGCATGCTCCGCATCATTCGCACCGATGACGTGGTGGCTGTTCGCGAAACTCTAGTATATAGTTCTCAAGACATGCCTAGTCACAACATTCGTGCAACAGCTGGTGTCGCAGCGCTATCATCGATACTAAGCGAACTGCGCTGTCAACACGAACCACGCATGTGAACTTCAGAAGGTCGCCATTCAGAATACTTCGTAGGTTCTACAATTGTTCTCGAGCTATGCCGAGCTTTGTGTTGCGTTACGATAGTGTTCCCGTAGGGTGGTGTATACGTGCATCGTGGACAGGCATACTGAACGGGAATAAGGCAGATTGAATGACAGGAACCACGATCCTGATGGGTGGAAGCTATTAGCGCCCCCTTTATAACAGGGCGGTGACAAGTGTGCCACCAGGATCGATAAGTAAAGGGAAAAAAAAAGCAACGTCCCCCCCCCCCCTTTTTTTTCTTTTCTAAGGCTTCCTACCGACTTAGAAGTGTGGCAGTTTGGGCTAGTTGGTATGACATGACGATAGCTATATCGCGAGAACAGAACGACGACAACGAGTCCTTCTTTGTCCTTCTTGTCTTGTCTCTTTGTCGTTGTTCTGTTCCCGCGCTATAACGGTCATCCTTCTACCGACACCACACAACTATATAGCCTACTATAATAGCCCGTGGGTGAAGAAGACAAGCCTGCTTATTCATATGCCGTACGTCATTCGCTGCTTGTCTCGCGACCTGAAGGCGAGACGGCGGCGCGAGCTCGACTTCTCGGCGAGTGATGTAGACCGCGCACGCGGAGCCACCCTCCGAGACAGCCGTCATCCCCCGCGGCGTTCTTCAGAACATAGCCGACGACGACGACGCCTTTGGCAGCGACTACGAGGCTTCCTCGAACACCGCTTCGTGTAGTACACCATGTTTCCTAATTGTTGCCGTTTCCTCGTCGGTCTGTCGCTGTCGTCCCGACACGCGCCTGCCCGCGTCGTAAACAATGCAGGAGTACACGGCGCCGACGGCTAGGTGACTCATTTGGCGAGCCGAGCCGAAACGCGGATACCCCCCCCCCCCCCCCCCCAGAGAGTCTGCATGCGTGCCTTCGCGCACCGCACTCCTCATCGCCCCCTTTACCTCTCGTGCTGTGCGCGCTTGCCGGCGGCGAGTGGGCGTAGTAGCTCGCTAGAACACCGTCGTATATAGAGGATGTGATCTCATTCCCCATAAAAGCGTGGGAGAGAGAGTTGGGGTGAGACTTGGTAGCTTGCTTGCTTCGAGGGCGAATAAACGACCTCGCATTTACTTCTCGCGACCCGACTTGCTACCGCAGCCGCGCTGCGTCACCCCTCCGCGCTGGGGTCTAGGGGTCTGTGCCGCGATTTATGTGGAGCGACCGTGAACGTATACCTCATCCTTTCTCGCTCTCCCGGTGGAATGCGGGGAGCTGCTTAGCCGTCTTTCGGCGGCGCCGATCACGGAAGAGCGACGCTGCGCACTGCCGAAGCATTACTTTTTTGCAGACTAGTTGGTTCATACTTGAATAATTGAATTGCTGCACAAACTTGAAGAAAAAACAAAGAGACAGGAAAGAGACAGGCAGTTTAGATTGTGGTGGGTATCACTTTGTATTTTGCCATTTTTCGCTTTTGTCATTGTGGTGGCAGTCAATTTTGATTTGATTTGTTTTCGGTCGGCTTTGTTTGCGGCGTCTTTGGTTTTTTGTGCGCATCGTGGAAGCGCAGCATAGCATGCGTATATATTGGCTTCCAAAACGACAATAAACAGTTGGTTCTCCGCTCTTTCCTGTCTCTTTTGTTTTTTTTCTTCAAGTTTGTGCAGCAATTCAATTTTTCAAAAATGCCGAAGCATAACGTTGCGTTTTTTGAGCCGCCTATCGCACATTTGTCCTTCTATAGCTGATGGGAAAATCTTTGCACTGTCCCCTTACATTTTCGCTTGGCCTCACAGAGGAATCTCCGGAGCCTTCAGAAATGGCTTGAAAGCGGGTTGAACACCATAGCGTGGATAGGGTGGGTGGAATGCAAAGCATTGCGTATTTCGTTCCCAGACATTGTATGTGTTGTTGTTGACCGTGTTTGTTCTTTTTCTACGTCATCGTTGCGACCAGTTCAGTTTGCGGGCTTTTAGTGTTGTTTTGTTGTTTGTCAGACACTTCGTGCAGTTCACCCAGGGGGATAGGTCATGAAACGGATAGATCCCTGATTGAGAAATCAGCTGGCCAAAGGAATAGGTGTGCAAGTTAATAGTTTAGCTGTAACTCTTCAATTATATACATGAACTAAATGCGGGAAAAAAACAAACAAAACATATATAGATAAATGTATGGCGTTGGTAAAAAACTGTACAAAAAAAGGAATTCAATTTGGTTGTACTCTTAGCATTTAATTCTCTTAGCCTCCTGTACGAAATTTTGACGGCGTCGAAAGCGCTGCGGTCGCTAAAACCAAACATAGTAGCAACCAATGGAAGAACCACCGGGAGTTACAAATTTAAGCCATTATTTCCGAGGCGTTCTTCAAACAGTATTTGCCATTTTTTCGCCTTCTTTGTTATTAAATTTTTTTCTGATACTGGTACATTGAAAATTGACGCTGCCGCAGTATAAACAAATGACGTTACCGTATAGGAAGAGTGTTTCACGGGTAGTGGGGAACACTCTTTTCTGTCGGTTGGCGTCACGTAGCAGTTGAAGTTATTACGAGCTGGCGGCTGACGAATTATCCCTCGCGTACTGTACCTGAAGGCCTCAAGTCTGCTGGAACGAGAATCTCGCTGTTAATGAAGAAAAGGAGTGGAAATTTAAGGGCGCGTTTTAAATGCAACGCATATATTTTTTTGCGTACTCTAAGCAATTTTGGCGTCTATCTGCGTATCTCTCTATCTAGCCCTTTACATCTGGGTGCTCTCGTAATCACCGCCTTAACTTGGCGTGAACCGAAATTAGTATGGGAGGGTAAGATGGTATTGCGAATTCGACTCGCTGGTCAATACATGAATAATGTCACAATCTCGCCGTGTGTGTCGTCAAACGCTACCCGCCAAGCAGTGGCACATACCCGCGAGCTGGTATGTGTCACAGGTGGTTGAAAATTAGCACCTACCCAGGAACGACGACAACACACATGCAAAGAATTAATTTCAGGGTGCCAGCAAGAATTGAAACCAAGCATTCTACCACAGCGCTAGGCGATACCTCGGAACTGCTTTTCAAATAAACCCTATAATGTTCGTGAAACGTCAGTAATAGTTGCAGTGCTGGTTATCTGATTTCATAAAGCTTACATGTGTACTCTTTTGATACAGCCGTCACGTCGGGTTAACGTCAATTGTTTGGCCGCCATGCGCTGGAGTTGATTTACTCTCCGAAGAAATTGAGTATTTGGGGAGTGTTTCCGCTACACAACAACAATCTTAATCCACTTTGAGTACTTTCCTCGCACTATCACCACGGTAGTTCGCGGTCGCGAACTACCGCCAGCGCCGCGTTTTCAAGAAAGGGAATGCGAGCTAGTCAGATGACGAGTATTGTTGTGTTCCAGAGCTACTCCCCGAACACTCCATTTTTTTTTCTTAGAGTGTATGTAACAGTGACCAGGACTATCATCCTCGCTTCATATCAGCTTATTGCTTCTGGTGTTGCTAATGTTAATCTTCCTGTTGATATCGTTGCACTATAGTGCAAACTGGTTATATAAACATCTGCGATTCTTCAACACATATCTATGCGTGCATTATTTATACATATATTTAGCGTCATTTCACGACTATTCGCTCAGTAAAAAAAAATACACGATCAACTTCCCTCCGCATGCTTGTCATAACCTCGATTCTCAAGGTACGTTGGATCTGCCGTATTTTTGCTTTTTTTTCTTTGTTAGACAAGATATTATTCAGAACTAACAGACAATGATCCCAAGCACGTGACGCCAATAGGAACGTTCATGCATGTGCATGTGCTAAGTGACGCCAACAGACAGGAAGTGTGTTCCATACTCGCATCACTGGCCAGCGGCGCTAACCCTCCCAGGTGCGCTCGAAAACGGAGGAGCGCATCCTGCGGTGCCTACAGACAAATACGCTGCTCTGTCCAGCCATACTAAAATATTACGACCCAAAAACAAGTGGGCAGTGCCAGTACTGTGGGGAAGTGGCCAACACTTACCATATGGTCTGGGCCTGCCAAATGAACCCAAAATTAACCGCCTTTCCAAACCCAACCGAAGAGGACTGGGAGACGACCCTACTCAATATCTCCACACTAGAGGAGCAGCGAACTCTAGTCCAGCGGGATCGGGTGGCGGCCTCGACTAATAACAAAACAGCAGAACCCGACACATTCCTTCATGTTAAAAAACCTTTAGAATGGTAGGGTTGGTTCTCTTTGTGTTTAACGGCAACAGTTAGGCGCTTTTTACAGCTTAGCCAGGGCCAACGAGTATTCTATAAAATTTACAATGGTGCCTGTACACAAAGCTTATCATTTCACGTGTTTGTGCAGCGCATTGTGTCACTTCACGCGTGCACTTGTTCTACATCTCTCTTAGTGGGCTTTCCCAAATTTTGTACAGCTATGTGAGGGTAGTTCGTTTACGGCATGCAAGCACGGTGTTTAGAAATTGCATTTTAAGAGAATTATATTGTTATGTGACAGCACTGTTTTTGTGCTTTTCATCGCGTTGATGGTGGTGATGGTGGTGGCCAAACTTTATTTATTGTCTGGCAAATTAGTGGCCCGGGCTCAAGTCTCACATGTAGGGACGTCAAGGCCTTGCCTCACCGCCGCTTCACGGGCCTGCTGGACTGCCCAGAGTTGGTCGGCGAGCTTGAACCTCCGCAGAGCGGCTTCCCACCTCGCCGAAAGAACATCGAGAATAATACGCTTTGCTTAAGCCTCGTATTCACAGAGCATGTGTGTTAGCCTAGCTGTGTCTGTCTGGCAGACCTTAAAGATGTTGGTGCTATTGATCTCGGGGTATATGTCTGAATATATGTATATGTCTTAATAGTCTGAATGTCTGAATATATGTAAATGTCTCAATTGACATTTACCAACTCTGCGTAGTTTGTCTTTATTGATTTCATTCACCACTATGCCTTTGAGATGTCCTATCATCGGTGAAAAGATCTAGTCTGCTCTAAACAAATGCATCGCCATTTTTTCATATAAAATAGCAAAGGAAACCCCCGAATTGGACTATGTATGAACCTATGACGAAGCTCGAGTTCACTTGTTATAAAGACCTGCAGATAGTTAGCTTAGTTGCTTGCAGAAGAGACCCAAAGCACGTGATTCATTTCAAGACATCCCCATTATCTAAATTGTGATTTCGGCTTCAATTACTAGTTTCGAGAGCTGGTGCTCTAGTAGATGATGACATGCAAGTTTTGTAGTGGCAATCTCTCACTACCTTTTCTTTGAACCCTTCAGGGCTGGCCATTCAGTGGGGTGCAATCGGTGACGTTGGTGTACTCCATGATAACCTGGGTGAGGACGTTGCAGTCGCTGGACTTGAGCAACAGTCAATAAAGTCCTGCATGGCGGTGATGGACGCATTTCTTAGCCAAAGCCATCCCGTTGTTTCGTCGTTCGTCAAGAAGAGCTCGTCTATGGCAGCAGATTGCAAGGATAAAGGCGATCTTGTTGAAGCCGTAGCACATATCCTTGGTAAGTGAACGAAATATTTCCATCAAAACCGTGTGAATGTTTTTTACCGACTCTAGCATTCGAGCCCTGTTGCTTGAGGTTTGTGAACCTGCCTTTGATTCTGATAAAATACTCGATTGATTGCACTCTCCGGCAGCACAGTCATTTAGTAGGATCAACATAAGAAGTGTGGTTTAGAAAAAGTAGCTAACGATTTAGAGCACTAGGTGCTCTACTGTGAGTTTAGAAAAAGTGGTTAACGATTTAGAGTACTCGGTACTCTACTATGGGAGAGCTGAAAGCCGTCCCGTGGGCCTTACATCATATCAAGAGAAGCCTCGGATACGCACGGAGTCCGTGTATTGGAACTGTGAGCACCTCAGGGGAACCATTTTTCGCGGGAAGAGCGATTTGCATTTCCAAATCGCTCTTTCCCATCGTTTCACAGGGCCTGTGAAACATTTCAGGTTACTTCGCGATAGGAGTTCCATTCCTAATAAAATGGGGAATTGGGTGGACTTCACCCTTATGTTTCTCTTCTATGTTTCTTTTTTGTCTGCTCTCTCTTTATTTTATTTCTTTTTTTATCTGTTTGTCTCAATTTGTTTCTCTTTTTTTCTTATCTCGTTCTCTCTTTCTATTTCTCCTAGACTTACCATTTTCTTATCTTTTTTCTCACTCTCTATACATTTCTTTTCCTTTTCGGAGGCCTGAGTTCAAGCTTTTGCAACTTTTCACAACTCATGTGGGCACAAGGTGGAGGTCAGCCTAACTAACCAGATTGCAAGACTCAATACTGATGGCTATTGCCACTGCGCCCTCACACCCTTTTGTGATAGCCCCCTGCAAGAAGTAAACTGCAACTAAACAGGAGCAAAATAAAAACAAAAGATGAAAGACCATTTCTTAATGTACTGTACGTACATAAGGTGCCTCACAATGCAGGGGGGTGAGAGGGAAAGCGGGCAGATGTGATATCAGTTTGTTGTTTTCCTCCCCTTGCATGCTTGTGATAGTGCGTCTCCTAATAGCAACAAGACTATACTGCGTTTCATACATGAGATGCGACGCTATGAAAGTTATGCAAGAATTTTGGTCAGCAATGTGTGTGACGACGCGCCTCTCTTGTGACTTGACTTTATTCGTTGTGAACGCTCGCACGAGATGAGCACGCATGACCACGCATAACGACCCAAAAATTCAGAAAATGAAACCTCAAGAAATGAGAACGAACAGACGTGAAGTGAACCAGGAAAACTAAACTGACAGCCGTACAACGAGGTGTCTTTTTCTCCGACGCATATCCATTTATTACAAAGCTCAATGAGTTAAAGCAGTCAAATCTGAGATGGAAAAATCGTCATTCCATTTCTTAGTGCGAACGCATTCATTGCAAAAAGCTTCGCCACTCTACAGCGTTGCACGTTGTGTAAGACACGACGTGTAGTCAACTGTATAACGTTCGCCATCAACACAGGTTTGTTGTTTGGTGCTCAGATGTCATCTGCGAAATACCGTTGGCCTCTGGAAAGATATACGTAGGGCAAACATGGCAATTGCTTAATGGTCGAGTGACACAGCATACATACAACGTTAAAAATGATCACGGTAACCGCTGACTGCGCACTGCAGGGACTTCGAGAACCATGCCCTATTTCACGTGACAAGGTTTTTCAAGAAAGTGGATATGAAAAATGAAAGGGACATTAAAGAAGTGTTTTTATTCGGAAGGCCGCGGTTCGATGGAAAAACTCACTCTCGCTTCACCCATCTGCCACACAATATTCATTAGATTAACAATTATGTTATGCATAACATAACTTAGTAACGCACGCGAAGTGGTTTGGCACCCCGTCAAAAAAGTTGGTGAACCACGTTCCATAAAATTCAGCTGTGTGTGGTTGAACTCTGCTGTTCTTTCGTACCGTTATACATTCCCTACTTATGCCTTCATGGTGCGGGATGAGGACTT
>NW_023607711.1:0-48082 GCF_013339725.1 Rhipicephalus microplus
CGTCATTACCAAGTGTAGATAGGATGTCGGAGTGCCTCACTGTCAGATGCACAACTGGTAAGCACACAGAGCCCAATGGTGTAGTCACCGCTCTTAAGAAGGCTACTACGAAGCGACATTTCATTAGAGAGCTAACGGGGCTCGAGCGTTACAATGGCCACCGATGGAAGTCGGCTGACGAAGGCAGCACGGCCTGGCTTGGGAGAGAGTTTCACATGTGGAGCACCTATCACTTTGCGTGTGATAACTGGAAACGTGGTTTTTACCAGTGTAGTACCTCTTATGAAAGTGTTTCTGTGATTGGTTGTGATAATGCGAGTCCCAACATGTGATTAGTTTGTGTGAAGACTCTTTGTTCAACCAAGGGTTGAAAAGAGGATGTTTTAATCTGAAATAGAAGAGCGGAGGTTCGGACTTAGACTCGGGCAGACACCTGAGGCTGCAATAAAGCGTCTCTTTACTGGACTACGATTCTTCTTTGGGGCTGCCACCGTGCACTCGAGTCATCGAAGGGACCCATTCAGAACCTCAAACATTTTCCGTCCTTAGCTAGTGTGGAAGCTAGTCGTGTAGGAGAAAACTGGTGCAGCAGTCGACGTGGAGGGAGAGCCCTAAACGAGGAAGGTGCTAAAGTCCGGGAAGCTGACAAGATGCATGCTACTTCGGGACCTGCTGTCGCGCTGCGAGAAGTATCATTAACATTCGGTAAGACCCTGCTAGAAAAGGTTGGAGCCAGGAGTTGGGCAGCGGAAGAGCGTTGCGCGTTAGCAAATGAGAGCAGAGCAGCAGGGATAATCGGCACGGCCGACTTAAGACAACGACAGGGGTGGCCTGGTGGAGCACCCGCAGCATCAAAGAATTTGTCGCAACAAAGGTTGGCGACGATACAGACGCAGTTCCAACCAACGTGGACATCGGGCGACGCATCACTGTAAGGTGAAGCCTATTTTGTGCACTCTCGGGGCCCCGAATTTTTTTAACTGAATGCACTTGCGTACCGGCACACTATAGGATATGGCGAATTCAGAAACAGATGTCATGGAAGGTGGCAGTGTGAATAAATAGGGTAGCACCCGCGAGTTGCAGCTTTGGTTAGAAATGTTAAAGCTCAAGCTTGAGCTAGAGAAAGTGAAGTCATCACGTGCCTTGTCAGAGGAGCCGGAAAACGGAACCGGCATACTAGTATCGCACGGTGCGCAAAAGAGCTGAAAGCAGTCCTAGCACCCATTCCCACTAATTAGCCGATGA
This sequence comes from Rhipicephalus microplus, assembly GCF_013339725.1. Lineage (NCBI taxonomy): Eukaryota > Metazoa > Arthropoda > Arachnida > Ixodida > Ixodidae > Rhipicephalus > Rhipicephalus microplus. The sequence goes on from NW_023607711.1 coordinate 1,249, forward strand.
TTCCAGCTTGGTTTAAGAATGTGGACGGTCTTTGTGTGGCATTGAGAATTACTGAGGAAATTGATGGCATGATTTTGTTGCCATTTTTAGCCGATAAGATGAGTACGTTCGTTTCTAATCAGGCAGGAGCTGGGTAATGTCGTATTTACATATAATGTCGAGGGTGCTGAGGGAGCTAAGGATGACTCCAAGCGAGTACCGGCGAATCTTCGTGTAATTCAAAAGAGAGGCACTCGAGTATTGGAGCCAAGTGGCAGCGCGCCCAGAAACTATGCTTGTACTACGTGAGAAGTAGAGAGGTGGATACATTTGAAGGTCTTCAGGAGTTCCTTATAGCGAAGTAGAGAGGTGGAGACATTTGAAGGTCTTCAGGAGTTCCTTATAGCGGACAGGTTAAAGCAGTTATTGCCGAGTGATCTCCGCTCACTGATCCCGCAGCAGTAAGTGAAGGGCTGGTTGAAGGCCAAGAATATTGCGGAGTTGGCCGCCAAGTTTGAAGAAACCCTGGACAGCAGACAGGGCAGTTACCGCGGTGCAGAATCAGGAAATTTCCATTATGGGCTGCATTCAAAATCCTTTGCTAGAGCAAACTTCAGCCCCAAATCAGGATCGTATTTTGGCTGCCGGAAGAAGGGGTCACTTTCAGATAGATTGCAAATTTTCCCGTGAGACTGCTGCTAATACAGCCGAATTTTTAAGCGTGGCATCCCAGAAAGAGCGATTATGTGAAAGCTGTACTGCACCATCGCGACACTCTGTGATAATGAAAACCTCGCTGATGAGGGATCCGCACATTGAGATCCTTGTGGGAGGCAAGCCCTGCTTTGCACGCGTTGACTCGGGTGCGGATATAACGGTGAGACGGGCGAATGAGGTATCCGCTGAGATTTTGCATGAGAGCAGTGGCACAATATAGCTAACCGACGCTTCTGGGCAAGGTGTCACCGCTCGTCTAGTGTGGGCACCTCTGGAACTTTCGGTCTCTTCAGGAAGTGTGGCTGGGCCGGTGAAACTACGATGCTCGGTGACTGAATACTTCGCTTCGAGTGTATTTGTTTTGCTTACACCGAAAGATTACGAATGCCTCCGTCAACACCGGCAAAAGCGACTAAATTGCCTCAAAGAGCGTGATGTGAGGGTGAACTGTGTAAAGCGGGTAATAAGACTGGATCAGTATTCACCGACGAGGGAGCCAGATCATGTGCTTCTAGGTTTTAGCCTTATCGTTAACGCCGTGCAGCGCACAGTGGAGAAACAGGACGGCCGAGCAAGGGAGCCTCAAACGATCAAGTCCGCTTCACTTGTAGAGCTGGGGCAGTTGAAAAGTCTGAAATATGCTGCGAAATGCGCTATTGTTAACATCGAGCGGCTTGGTTCGTTAGATGAAAATCCTTTCGATGAAGAGCAGAAGCAAGATGAGCCAATGGCTGATGTGCACCGTCGAGTGAAAATGAGTTGGCACGTCAAGGTAACTGATCGAAGCAGTTAGACGGGAAGCAGTCACAGCAGTCAGTAGGGCCAGGGTCGCGCCCAGAAAAAGTGTCAGCGCACGAAGCTCTTGCGATGGTAATTTCCCAGAAACAAAACGAAAAAGTGTGGTAAAAAGGGACTAGCGTTGGGGTTGAGCGGTCGAACGAAAGGGTTCTACGTCTGGCGTATTTTCTGTTCGAAAAGAAAAGTCGTCAGGTTAGGACGATCGCGTGCGTGACTCAAGTGTGAAGAGGAGCCGTAAGCTTTTTGGGTATAATCTAACCACGGAATTAGTTGAAGGTAATTTTGTTGAGAGTTGTTTATCTTATGTTCTGAAACAGTTTTTTACCTGATAGCCACGGTGAGACTTTATTTTAATAATTAGTTTTTTTGTCTTTTAGTGTTTATTCTTTAGCTTAGCTTAGTTTTAGGTATGGAGTGTTACCAACGGGTGGTGACTTCGTGAAAGGCGTTTAGTGAAAAGTGAGTAATTTATGGGTAAAGGCTGTTCGAGAGTGTCGAACACGCTGCCGTTAAACGTAGGGGCACAAGTAGCGTTCGATTTAGTTAAAAGTCTTCGCGTTGATTTCTGAGTTAATGGCGATGAACTCCAGCGAAGCTTCTTGTTAGGCTACGAGCGCATTGCAAACGGCATTGAGAGGTTGCCTCTCCCAAAGGATAGGGGCACGTGGAAGATCAGTCGCACTTTTCAGTTCGAGGCTAAACCAGTCGCAAAGGGAGGCGTTCATATTGACTGAGAGGTGATTGTGAAACAAAAATTGTTCGTAAGTAGGGGGCTCTGAGAAAGGATGCTGATGCTCTTTCGCGTCTCAGACGATCATTGGAATCAGTGATAGTGACTGTTAGTGGCAAGGTGATGTTTTGCCTGTTTTATATGGCTGAATTTTTTCACTGTTCTTGTTGCTGTTAATATTGCCAACGTGCCTACTTTCTCAGTTTTGTTTATCGCCCCGAAACATCTACAGACTTTCTCAGCGGCAAACCACCGGCCTGCAGTTTTCGAGAAGCTTCCAGGACTTTAGTAGATCATTTCGATAAGATTCCCCCCAAACCCCCCCGCACATCTGCGAACTGGGGACAGAGTAATCTGGAACCTACGCCATCCGCCAGTGATAACGCTAGAACATTCAATCAAGAGTATAATGCGATCACCTTTGCCGCTTGTGAGTGGGTGGTATCGACGGCAGAACGCTCCATTCGCCGCATCAGGTCCAAGACTGCTGCGGTAATTTGACTTTCCGTTTACCGGGCACAGGTTCACCCAAATAAACAGTTAAATCCCAACACAAAGTCTCCTGTCGTAGGCCACGTCACGACCGCGTGAGAATATATATCCACTGAAGTAGTTTCTATAAATTTAATGAGTGTACATTAGTTTGCATCACACATTTATGTGCTATGCGTGATGTTAAAGTGGGTTAAACAGACTAATTGTTCAGGTGTGATGTGAAAATAATTTGTTTATTCTACCCGGCATTTTTTTGTGTTGTTGTTGAGATGCGAGCTTGCCTCTAAGTGATAGAACTGCTTTTAGGTGTGGTAACTGTGTTGTGTAGGAATAATGTTTCAGATAAAAAAGGGTAGCGGTTGTGAAGTAAGTTTATTACCAATATTTTTCTTGGTACAATTCATTGATTCTAAGGTATACCTATATCGCTGGGTCCGTCACTGTTTTTGAATGTGTCATGCGAGGCCTGGAGGGCGCACCGAGTGGGTCTCACCTGTTGGGACAATGACTGTGTGGTGTGGTGCATTTCGAAGGCAGGAGCCGCAGAATTATGCACGGTGCGTGTGCCCTGTGCCAAGCTAATGCGAAATGATTGGCGCTGTGGACTTCATCCTAAGTGCGTTATTCAGTATGTGCAGTACGAGAGTGTTTTCGGTCGGAGGACAATTTGAGAGCATTATGTAAATGTGTAGCTGTGTCTGTTTCGCAGAAGGACGCGAATGTTCTCCTGTTGCGATTGAAGTGAAAATCGGTTCACACGTGGGCGCGCCCGAGCGAAAGAGTTTATTTTTAGTGACTTTCTTCTTTTTTGTATCGCGTTACTGGACATCGAGCACCCAGTAACACTCTTGAGGGAGGAGGAGTTAGTGTGAGGCAACAATTACGGGCGTGTTGTGTGTAGCCCAAGTAACTCCGGCTGATGCAGAGCGCAGAGCCAGCTCCCGACCCGTCAACTAACGAAGCTGATCGGTCCCGTGAAGGTTAACGCGGAAGACCTGAGCACGAGAAAGAAACGAGACTCCTTCGTTCGTACGGTTCACGAGCGGAGCCGTCAAGGTCGCCCCCGTTCGGGACTAGAAGTGGAAGGCTTACTCGGAAGAGCGTCTGGAAAGAAGCAGTTCACGTGCCACCGTCTGATTTGAAGCCATTGTTGGCATGCACGCGTGCCATTGAGAATGACGCGGGGACGCGACCACTTGGCTGACCGAGACATAGTGGCGGCAAGGAGACGAGCATAGCCTCCCCCACTGTACGTCATTACCGAGTGTTGTTAGGATGTCGGGGCGCCTCGCTTTCCCATGCACACCTGGTAAGCGTACAGAGCACAACGGTGTACTCACCGCTCTTAAGAAGGCTAGTATGAAGCAACATTTAATGAGAGAGCTGACGGGGCTCGAGCGTGAGAACGGCCGCCGACGAAGGCAGCACGGCCTGGCATGGGAGAAATTGTCACACGCGGAGAACCTATCCATTTGCGTGTTGTATTTGGTAACGTAGTTTCTACCAATGTAGTGCCTGTTATGAAAGTGTTTCTGCGATTGGTTGTGATGAAGTGAGTCCCAACATGTGATTGGTTTGTGTGAAGACGCTTTGTTCAACCAAAGGTTGAAAAGAGGATGTTTGAATCTGAAATAGAAGAGCGGAGGTTCGGGCTTGGACTCAGGCAGACGCCTGAGGCTACAATATAGCGCCTCTTCACCAGACTACGGCTCTTCCTTCGTGCTGCCACCGTGCACTCGAGTCATCGAGGGGGCCCATTCCGAACCTCGAACATATTCCCTCCTTAGCTATAGTGTAGAAGCTAGTCGAGGAGGAGGAAGATAACTGGGGGGTTGTGAGTTTCATTCCCCCTCCCCCAACCATCTGTGCGTGGTTGAGTCAAAATCGGAAAATGGGGATCATGGGTATTCAGCCAATGCCAGGTGACTGGACCTTTAGATCCCCCGGTGGAAGCAGCACACCCTTTTTTCTTTGGCTTCGGCTTCACGTACATGACAGCCCTGGGCTGAACCGCCCTGGGGAAATCGACAGTCGCCACTCCTATCTCTCTCTGTCTCTCTCTCTCTCTACACATTCGTCTTTCCGATCACTTTGACCATTTCTGTTCTCGTGTTTCTTCCTTTTACTGCCAAATTTATTGCGTGAGAGTTACCCAATTGCAAGTAGCCTACATTGGTCTAGGCGCAATAGGTTGAGGTAGCGTTGTACGACTGGCTTCTGCAAGTTTTTAGTATCTGTAAACTTGTGGCGTCCCCTCGTTGGGCTCCATGGCGTGTGGTCGCCAACGTTTGTTGAAGACAAATACGACTGGCATGCATCGAGCATTTCCCTTAGTTTGCAATCATACCGGCTTCAAGCGGGTACGTACAAATGGTATAAAATTTTCAACCAGCCAATAGAAACATTTCCACACTTTCATGTGATTCATTGTGAGAATGCTGGAAAGCAAGCCAGGACATATGTCTCTTAGTCTGAGAAGTCTAGCCGAAAAAGTTGGTGTGCCACTTTGTGAACACTGTTTGGCGGCTCCCGCTGTGTATATCCGGCTATGGCAGTGGCAGCTCATAGATTACGATATGTCCTTCATTGAAGCTACCAAAAGTGCGCCTATTAAACATAATTATACACACGTCCTTGAACTTCAGCATAAATATTCATATCTTAAAATTTTCAGCGATTCTTCAAAGACTCGCTTTTCTGTGTTCTATGCGGCGGTTGGTCCATCTTTTTTATATGTAGGTGTTCAGCACCGCAATACGAGCATCTTAACTACAGAGGCATAAGGAATATATTGACCATGAAACATATACCAGAACTGAAGCTCTCAAAACGTACAGTATATACTGATTCTCTAAGCGCGGTGACAGCTCTGACATCCTTTAAAAAACACAAAAATCCCGGTCTCTCTTTGTCTACTCTCTTGTATGCACGGTCTATGCACAGCAACAGGCTGTAGTATTCTGCTGCCTGCCAGGACATCGCGAGATTTAAGGAAACAAGTTAATGGATCAGCTAACTGTTTACGCCCACGAGAATGCCACCGTCAAAACATCTACAGTTGTCACTGCACTTAAACTCAAGCCCTTCATTAAGCGAAATCCCGGATATTATTGGCGATGTTTATGGCATAGGCAAACAAAAAATAAGCTTCACCTCATCAAGCTCCATATCGCGAATTGGCCGCCAGTAGTGAGTCACGCTACACAGAAGTAACACTTACAGATTATGAATAGGACATACATACAGAGCACACTCACACCTTTTGTTTGGTCGCGATCCACCTCTTTGTGAACTGTGCAAAGGATCGCATCATGAGGGACGCAAGCAAAGTCCGTTATATCGTAGAGTGGTTCGTGGGATACAGTACGAAACACAATTCTAGAAAGCCCTACATTCGTTGTGCAGCGAACTATGCATACAGAGAACTATGGACTTACTGCACTTGCGTAGATGACACTTGACATTTTCTTGTTCCCAGGAGGATATGCATCTTTGCGTTACCAGGCCCACCGCGCTATGCTATCTTTCTTAAAAAAACGTTCTGGCCCCGAATTTATAGACAATTTACGTGAGACTATTTATTTTTACGTGTGGTTTTAGTTTTTTTGCTTTGAGTATTTTTCTTTCTTCGCTCTCCAAATTACTTTCCTTATTCCTTCATTTTCTCCATGTCTCCTTTTCTCGAAGAAGCAGGCATGCCTTGAGCACTAATAGATGACAGCTCTGAGCTAGCTTTTTCCCTGTATCCTCGGTGTCTTCGTTATTTTTATATGTACAACCCAAATATAAAATATATTATTCATAAAATGAATTATCAGTCACCTGCAGCACAAAGGCACATACCAGTGGCAGGTACCCGCTCACGGTTATGTGCCACTGTCTGGCGAATAAATTTGAAGACGTAAGTCACGGGATTGTCACAATAATTATGTTATAACCAGCTACTCTTATTAGTCAAAACATCTTAGCAACCTATGCTAATTTTGGCTTACCACAAGTGGGATTGAGATCACGAGAGCACTGAGACGTATATGGCTAAATAAATTGATAGATAGATAGATACATAGATAGATAGAAGCAGGAAGGAGAAAGACAGACAGCAAAGAAACAGACAGACAGACAGACAGACAGACAGGCAGACAGACAGACAGACAGACAGACAGACAGACAGAAAGACAGACAGACAGAAAGACAGACAGACAGACAGACAGACAGGCAGGCAGACAGACAGACAGACACACAGATAAATAGATAGATAGATAGATAGATATAGATAGATAGGTAGATAGATAGATAGATAGATAGATAGATAGATAGATAGGTGCGTAGGAAGGTGCTGAAAGTGCCTGCTGTATGCAAAGAATTGCTTTCCATTAAATATTCAAGGCTTTGTCATCCATAATGTTTACAACACTACAAGCAACAGACATCTCCGTTTCTGAACACTCTCATGCAAGACCCTCTCTATCGCGGATGGGAGAGCCTTGGTTATTGAGGAGCGAAACTTAAACGCTCAACATATGACATGGGGACACAAACTACAAAGCCTCTGAAATAGAGGACAATGACTTGATTCAGAAGACTGCGGCCTTACACCAGAGAGCCTTTCATAACCATGTGGCGAGAGTCTATAATTTCTGCAGCACTCGATTACTCCATCAGATCTTACCGTTGCAAAAAAAATTACAAAAGCAACACAGCTAGGTAGCAATAACCTTTAAGTAAATCTATATAAAAGCAGACACAGGCAAATTTAGGGGCCAGAAATTCAGAATTTTACACTGGGTCAAATTGGAAATCAAAATGAAAGAGACAATATTACCTCAAACAAAACGGACTTGAGCTGGTAGCTTGAACAGATCGGTTACTCAGCGATGAGGGACGTCGTTTCGAAATCCCAAATTAAACAGGTAGACTGCAATTTTCTACATATGTGGTAAGTGAGAGATGGTCTCTTAAGCAGATAAAAGCCAGAGGTACATTAGAACGCTCTCACAAAGGTTAGTCCTCCTTAACAAAGACATAGAAATATACGCCAGAAACTTTAAAACAACAAATGGAGGACACATGCACCTGTATAGATAAGTTATGACTATTTAGTATACGGAACCTTTTCAGAACGTTTTGAGTCCCAAGGACACTGAAGACACGTATAGAAAAATTATCAGCAAAATATTAGTTGCATAAAAACACTGAAGAACATTTGCTTCAAGAGGTGGATGCCCGGTGTTAATGTCCTAATAAGCTAGCAACACACCCGCATTGAAAAGGCACTGCAAACGGCCAACAATATGGAGATATCTCGGAAGCCGAGACTCTAATTTTCAAGTTCTCTCTTATCTATAAGCTTTCATTTTGGGCGACATCAACATAGTCATGATGTACGTTGATATATGTGTCAGAAACATGGTAATTTGATTGTCTGCAGCTTACACATGCACAAACCACATCAACTCACCCACTAGAATAACTATCACTACTGCCAGTCTGCTCGACATCTGCGTCAAAAATCTAAATGAAAGCGACTAGAAAAGTGGAATTTTTTACACAGTCTAAGCCAGCATTGGCCTATATTTTGCACTACATGTTTGTAATCACAATACGGCTCGCTCAATAAGGCTATACGCTTTAAAAGGAGCATGGTTGATGCCGCAAGAAATACTTTTTTTACGATAGTGTATGGGACATTGATTGGGAAAGCGTGTACAATAAAAATAACGCTTATACAGCATATGACCTGTTTTTCACGTTACGAAAAAAATGTGACAAAGCAAATACAGAACCGTAAAAGTAAAAAGTACCGAAAGCCTTGGATGAATACTACGCCTCGCAAGCGAATTAAGGAAGAAAACTTATCGCATCATGCTTTCATTCAGACAAGGAAGCCGGAATGGTTTGTCCAATATAAATCCTACAGAAACAACTTGAACTCTGGCCTAGAGAAACTGAGAAGAAAATACTATCAAAAGATATTTGAAAACAAATATTGATAATCATAGGAAGGTCTGGAAGGTAGTAAAAGCTCTGAATAGCACAAGCAGACAAACAAGTTATGAGTGCAAAACGTCTGCTCCAAATGGTTGAATTCTAGCCAGAAAGATTTGGCGTATAGTATGATGGAGTTCTTTGTTAACTTTGGCACATATGAAGATGTTCATTAGAATTCGAATTCTTCAGTGCATATCATCCCAATGAAATCATCTGCGTTTTTGCAACCGCCTGACTCAGGAAAAGTTACACAAATTATAAGTAAGTTAAGAATAATGTGGCAGCCATTGTATATTATATAGGCCTTTGGAAATAAAATTATATCGCCACTAATATGTTATGTTCTTGTCCACATTCTAAATTTTTATCTTAGTACAGGTATCTTCCCGTAAGCCTTAAACGTAGCAAGAGTTACACATCCGCTGGCGACGACACCGACGCAGCCACCACGAAACCAAAAGCACCCGCCTCAAGACGAAGAGGGTTTCGACGCCGAACCTTAGCAGCCTGAAGAAGACGTCACGACGCAACTTTGAAGCAGCTGAGCAAGTAGACGTAGCCGTGATCTGACGCAAGGACCCAACCGCAATGCACGACGACGAACCACCAACCTCGACGCAATATTTGACGGCCACCTCGTCACGGCTCTCGTCGATACTGGAGCCGACTATTTCGTCGTCACTGGGTTTTTAGTGACGAAATCAAAAAATTGGGAGATCCCACGTACTGTGGGACTCGATGATATGCGAAGCATGAATGAGAAATTTTCATATGTCACTTTAAAATCAGCACAACGTTATGCGCTGAAGGTAAATGATGCCGTACATGACATTTGTGTCATGATTATCATGTCTGGATGTGTCCTTTACCTTAGTCATCCACTTCGGGATTTTGACGTTTGGATGTGTCACTTACCCATGTCATGCGTTCGCGTAACATAATACCAAGTTTGGTACATGTGAAGCTAGCGAAACGGCAGCGAGAACATCTTGAGCGTAGCATGTAGTCGTATTGTTAGATGACACGCAACTCATGTTTGCACAAGTACATTTCTTCGTCATCAATTCACGTCCCATAACCAAACGTGGCATAAGCGAAGCTAGCGAAATGGCCACCAGCGCATCATGAGTGTGGCATGTAGCCATGTTGTTACATCACACGCATCTCATGATTATCATGTTTGCAAACGTCACATACCTTCGCCATCCATTGACGCACTGTAATACCAAATTTGGTATATGTGACGCCAGCGAAACGACCGCGAGCGCATCATCAGCGTGGCATGTAGTCATGTTGTTACATACCAAACGAGTTTTACAACATGCCATGTGAACGAAACCACCGCAAGAGTTGCAAGACCGTAAAATGTAACATGAGGACATAAATATCATGCTTTTCATGATATAACTACTCAAATATGTTCTTCATACAGTGATGTTAAGCCCTACCAAACTTGGTATCCATACCATTATCGAAACGGCGAGGAGAGGTAAAAGTCATAGGTGGCTAGATAGAAAGATAGATAGATAGATAGATGAATAGATAGATATATAGATATATAGATAGACAGACAGATAGATACATGAATAGATAGACAGACAGATAGATAGATAGATAGATAGATAGATAGATAGATAGATAGATAGATAGATAGATAGATAGATAGATAGATAGATAGATAGATAGATAGATAGACTCAACGTCGCCGAAGCTCACTAAGAAATGCTTCGCATTTAAAAAATTTGCGTGTCTAAGAAGATCACTGCTTCTGGTAGGATCGCACCATATGGCCGAGGAAGAGCACCTGCAGATACTTTCCAGTCAATGTTTGTTTTGGCACTAATGCCTCTCGCACAACGACCGTATCGGAGCCAGTCAAACGCACACAGTAAAAAGTTTACATACAAAATGGTGTAAAAGGAGGCTTTTAAAAGAAAGCACCCTTTGCAACATCTTTTAACACCCATAAATGGTCGATTAAAAAGAACCACCCCCTTGTTTGGGCGCTTGCCTCGATAGCACCCTAAAATAGGCTCTAAGGGTGCTTTTGTGCTTGAGAAGGGTGTAGATGACGATTCATCAGATAGAATATGCAGCAATAGAAGAACACATAATTATAATATTTTGGATTTTACGTCTCAAAAAACCTCGATATGATTATGAGGGTCGTCGTAGTGGAAAGCTCCAGAGATTTGGACCATTTGGTGTTCTTTATTGAGCGCTGATATCGCGCAGTGCACACGCTTCTACCTTTTCACCTCCGTCTTAATTCGACTGCCACGGCCAGCATCAAATCTGCGACCTTCGGATTGGTGGCCGAGCAGCGTAGCTACTGCACGAATATGTAGACCTTACGTTAAATGGCGGCCTAATTGACTTAGAATGTGTGAATGTGCTCTCCGAATACAACAGAATGCCAGCAGAAGCAAATCGCGTTTCATCTATAATGGCGAATAACTGCAACCCATGTTACAAAAGCTTTCCTTAGCGTTGGTTATAAACTACAAGTTTGCTATGGATTATATACAGGAACATAATGTTCTTCCGAGTATGGGTGTGTGTGCGTGAGCCTGCGAATATTGTTACGGGGAATAAAGTATATACTCGCGAGCTAATGCGCACTGGGGAATATACTGGCGAGCTATTGCGTACAACGCTGCTGCAGTCCGAGCACGGTCACGTTCAGCACTTCGTCGTCGTCATCCTCAGGCACCTACTTGGCCCGTGACATTACCCGCCGGCGGCAGAAGCACCGTACCGGTGCGATCAATTCTCGAGGCATGAGTAGTATGGTTTAAGCCGTGAGACGTGCATTATATCAGTCGAGACTGAAGCTGGTACTGACGTAGTATGAAGTGGAGCTATCTCATGGGTCACGTTGGTGACGTTTCGTATGACGCGGTAGGGGCCAACGTAACGGGACATCAGTTTTTCGCAGAGACCAACACGACGTGATGGTAACCACAACGAGACGAGTGACCCCAGAGAATACTGTACGTCGCGGTGCCGGCGTTCGTAAGCACTCTTTTGGTTAAGCTGCGAGGCACATAAACGATCTCGGGCCACTCGCTAGGCGATGTCAGTTCCGGCCAGGGCATCGCGAGCATAAGCAGCCGATGAGGAGGCGTCAGATTAGAGCATGGTGTCCATGGGCAAAGGCGGGTCATAACCAAACAGTAGGTAAAAAGGGGAAAATTCAGCTGTATCATGGCATGAACTGTTGTATGGAAGGTAACAAAAGGTAAACGAATGTCCCGATTTTTGTGGTCCTTGGAGACGTACATCGCTAACATAGTCGTCAGGGTACAGTTGAGGCATTCCGTGAGGCCGTTGGTTTGCGGATGGTACGCTGTAGTGAACTTGTGGTGTGTAGAGCAGGATCGCAGGAGCTCGTCGACTACTTTAGATAGAAAACAGCTGCCGCGGTCGGTGATCAACTGACGAGGAGCACCCGGACGCAGAATGATGTCATGAAGAACGAAATTGGCTACATCATTAGCGCAGCTGCTGGGGATGGCGCGTGTAACGGCATACCGCGTTGCGTAGTCGGTAGCAATAGCAATCCACTTATTACCGGTTGCCGACACGGGAAAAGGTCCTAGAAGATCGAGGCCGACTCGGAAAAATGGCTCATCTGGTACTTCCATGGGCTGGAGGGTACCAGCAGGTCTCAGACCAGGTATCTTGTTGCGCTGGCAGAGGTCGCATGCCGCAACGTACTGTCGCACAGAACGGTAGAGGCCAGGCCAAAAGAATCGGCGGCGAATGCGGTCATACGTGCGTGACACCCCTAGGTGTCCAGCGGAGGGGGCATCATGCCGCTGGGCCAAAACGTCTGAGCGAAGATGCACAGGAACAACGAGTAAAAGCTCAGCACCATCAGGGCGGGCGTTGTAGCGGTGCAAGATGTTGTGAAGAACGAACAGTTGTAAGGAGTGGTCAGGGTGGGGAGAGTGAAGACCATTGATAATAGCAAGCAAAGAGGGGTCGCGGCGTTGTTCAGCAGCTATGTCGGTGAAGTCGGTAATTGAAAGAACGAGGGCCTCTTGCTCATCTTGCCTCGTGTCAGGGGGATCGACTGGGTAACGGGACAAGAAGTCGGCATCCTTGTGAAGTGGTCCGGATTTATAGGATACGAAAAAAGTGTACTCTTGTAAGCGCAGCGCCCAGTGACCAAGGCGTCCCTTAGAGACTCAAGGACCCTACGGGTCAAGCAAAGCGCATGGCAAGCGCAGAGCCAGCAAAGCGCATGGTGGTCCGTAATAACTGAGAATGGTCGGCCATATAGGTACAGTCAGAATTTCGCAATGGCCCAGACGAGAGCTATGCACTCGCGTTCTGTGACGGAATAATTTTGTTCCGAGCGCGACAACAGTCGGCTTGCATACGTGACGACACGGTGCATGCCTTGTTGCCGCTGCGTCAGCACTGCGCCTATGCCGAGGCCACCGGCGTCAGTATGAAGCTCCGTGGCGGCAGATGGGTCGAAGTGTGCTAGGACTGGTGGATTGGTGAGAATGTCAACGAGCGACGAGAAGGCGTTTGCTTGCTTTTGGCCCCAGGTGAATGCGACATTCGTTTTGAGGAGGCGAGTTAGAGGACGGGCTACTTCAGCAAACTTCTCGACGAAACGATGGAAATAGGAGCACAGTCCCAGAAAACTTCGGACGTCCTTGGCTAAGTGGGGTGTGGGAAAGTCGCGAACTGCTCGGACTTTCGCAGGGTCTGATTGAACGCCCGTAGCAGTAACAAGATGGCCGAGTACGCAGATTTGACGTTGCCCAAAGCGGCATTTGGACGAGTTAAGTTGCAAGTTGGCACGTCGAAAAACATCAAGCACTGTGGACAGACGGGTAAGATGGTCATCGAAATTAGTCCAAAATACAATAACGTCGTCAAGATAGCAGAGGCAGATGGTCCACTTCATGCCTCGAAGGAGAGAGTCCATCATGCGCTCAAATGTTGCGGGGGCATTGCATAATCCAAAAGGCATCATCTTGAACTGATAAAGTTCATCAGGAGTCACGAAGGCCGTGTTCTCTCTGTCTTTGTCGTCCACAGCGATCTGCCAGTAGCCTGAGCGAAGGTCTATTGAACAGAAATGTTTGGCACCGTCTAAGCAATCGAGTGCATCATCTATGCGCGGTAGGGGATAGACATCTTTCTTGGTAATATGGTTGAGATGGCGGTAATCAACACAGAATCTCCAGCTATTGTCCTTCTTTTTAACAAGTACAACGGTTGAGGACCAGGGTCTAGATGAGGGTTCAATTATGCCCTTATCAAGCATTTCATCGACTTCTCGTTGTATAATAGCCCGCTCCGGGGCTGACACACGCTAGGGTCGTCGGCGAATGGGTCCAGCGTCACTGGTGTCGATGCGATGTGTTACCACGGTTGCCTGGCCCAAATTATGGTCGCCGAAGTCAAAGATGTCCTGATAAGAAGCAAGCACACGGCAGAAAGCAGAGACTAGTTCAGAGGTGAGCTTGTCAGACAGCATTGGCTTGAAAAGGTCGGAACAGGAACGTGACAATAGCGACATTGATGAAAAATCGTGTGGCGAATCGGTGGTTAAAGCGGAAACTGTGTGGTCGACCAGTGGTGTCAGATGCGCAAGTGACATGCCGCGAGGAATAACTTGCGCTGAGAAGCCAAAATTGAGGACGGGAAATGAAATTTGGTTGTCCTTAACGGTAACCACCGTATTGGGGAGTGCAACATTGCGTGTTGATTGATTTGTGGGGTTTAACGTCCCAAAACCACCATTTGATTATGAGAGACGCCGTAGTGGAGGGCTCCGGATATTTTGACCACCTTGGGTTCTTTAACGTGCACCCAAATCTGAGTACACGGGCCTCCAACATTTCCGCCTCCATCGGAAATGCAGCCGCCGCAGCCGGGAATCGAACCCGCGACCTGCGGGTCAGCAGCCGAGTACCTTAGCCACTAGACCACCGCGGCGGGGCCAACATTGCGTGTCATGGCCACGTCATAAATGGGGGCAGCAACATAATCACCATCGGGTACTGGAGGATATGACGAGAGTTGGACTTGGACTGAGGCTTGCGGCGGAAGTCTGAGGAAATCGACTGAGCGTAGACGAGGTGGGCTGGTAGAGACAGTCTCTGAAAAGAATGGTAGTTCGAGCCCTAGAAGACCTTTGGAACAGTCAATGAGCGCAGCATGTGAAGTCAGAAAGTCGAGTCCAAGGATGAGGCCATGAGAGCAATTTTCCAGTACAGCGAATAGAACTGAAGTTTGATGCTCAGAAATCGTTAATCGCGCAGTGCACATTCCAAGCACAGCAGGAGTACTCCCATCCACTGTACGAACGGTAGGTGCAATCGCAGGCGTCAGAACTTTTTGAAGGCGGCGGTGGAGGTCTGAGCTCATCACAGATATTTGTGCACCGGTATCAATAGGAGCAGTTACAGGTAAACCATCAACCAAAATTGTAAGAAGGTTGCACCGCTGGTCGGAAGTAATCAGAGGATTTGCAGTCCGAGTCGTGTATGCAGCGTCACCTCCGGGGGCTGCACCGGCTAGTTTTCCGAGCGGTGGTCATAGGGAGACCGAGAACGGCGGGGTTGGGGCGAGCGGGACTGACGACGCACGGGCGGTGGCAAGCGGCTGGTCCGACGTTCTGGATTATGCTCTGCACCTGTCTCAGCACGGTACGATGGGGCATAAGGTGCACGTTTAGAGCGAGGCCGCCAATCATAGAAGCTCGGTCGAGGTGATGAGGTCTAAAGGCTGCGGCAATGGCGAGCATTATGTTCTATCCGATGGCACGTGAAACATATGGGCCGATCATCATGAGTGCGCCATTCAGCTGGGTTTCGTCGTGGCGCGAACGTGCGGTTCGGAGTGGTAGCCGCAACGACTGGAGCCGAGCTGGAAGTAGCAGGGGCATTTTGATGAGGTGGCGAAATGCCCATATTCGCGATCTCTTCGCGAACCACGGTCTGAATCATTGAAACAGCATCGAGGTTGTGTCCTGGCGCGCTGACGCTAGACATAGCGAACCCATAGCCTCGAGTTCTGAACGGACTATTCTGGTGACGTTTTCTGGCACTGGTGGTTGATGTAGTGTCGGCAAATCTTCTTAAGAGGACGTAGCTGCCGTGTTGGAAAGGCGGTCAAATCGGTGAACTATGCGCCTACTTTTTGCCTGTTCGAAGCGACGACATGCTTCGATGACCGACTTCACTGTCGAGCAGTCCTTGCACAGGAGAAAATTGAAGGCATCATTGGCAATTCCTTCCAGGATGTGTCCGACTTTGTCCTCTTCGAGCATGTCCTTGTCGACCTTGCGGCACAAAGTCAACACGTCCTGGATGTACGCGATGTACGGCTTGTGGGTGTCCGGAAACAAGTCGTAAGCTCTTTCTTTGCGGCCACTTGACGTCCGGTGGGTTTCCCAAATAGATAGCGCAATTTCTGCTTACAGACGTCCCAGCTAGTCAGCTCTTCTTGATGTGTCTCGTACCAGAGTTTTGCCGTGCCATGCAAGTAGAAGATGATGTCCACCAACATAAGCGTCGGATCCCAATGGTTGCTGCTGCTAACGCGCTCATATAGAACCAGCCAGTCATCGACGTCTATGCCACTTGTGCCGTTGAATGGGCCTGCGTCACGAGGTTGCACCACAACGATCGGCTGCGGGGCTGACGGATCTTGTTGACATTGAGTAGCCTGGTCAGTCATCGTGGTAGCTGCAATGCGCCGTCCGCCGCGAAGATCCAGCTCGTTGGGCTGTATAGTGAGTGGTACCCCGCAGCTTCCACCAATGATGTTACGGGGAATAAAGTATACACTGGCGAGCAAATGCGTACTGGCGAATATACTGGCGAGCTAATGCGTACAACGCTGCTGCAGTTCGAGCACGGTGACGTTCAGCACTTCGTCGTCGTCATGCTCAGGCATCTACTTAGCCCGTGCCAATATGTTCATGTGTAAGCGCGATTGTGTGTACGCCCATTCATGTGTGTGTACGCGTGTATTTGCGAGTCCGTGCTTGTATTAAGCGTGCCTGTGCAAATGTGTGCGCCCATGCGTGTGTGTGTTTACGGTCGCGTGTGTGTGTGGCCTTATGTGTGTATACGTGTATGTGTGTGCGCCTGTTAATAAGTATGCGTGTGTATCAGCCCATGCCCTCGAATTTTGTGTGTGTGTGTGTGTGTGTGTGCGTGTGTGCGTGCGTGCGTGTGTGTTTGTGTGTGTGTGTGTGTGTGTGTGTGAGGGGGCACTGCTTCTCAGTGTTTAAGGTCCCACAAATGTTCAGACTGGGAGTCTATGTGGGAGGCGTCTTAAGTAATGACGGTGGTCAACTCACTGTACACGGACTATTCTGTACATGGAAAACAGCTGCACATTCTCGTACCTCATCATTGCTTACGAACTTGCTGTGGTAGCTGATTAAGTACGCTGAGGCGCTTCCACGCTCGAAAACGTGGGTTATGACCAATCACACGGGAAGCTGTCACTGCACTTATGCACAACCATCGTCTATATTAACATTTAACAAGAACGTGCCCTGCTTTTGCTACAGGTGCTTAGCTAGCTCATTGGGCAACCATATCGAGTTATGTGCTGATCATGTGGTCAGCAAAGAGTTTCTTATAACAACCTCGGCACGTGTCGTGGTGCGTAATAAGCCTTCTAAACATCCGCGACTGAGGATTATTTGTTCAAGCTTCGACTGCGCATTCAGTGTTTGCGGCACCATACGCCGAATTGCAAGACACGGACAATTCAAAAAAAATTTCTCTGAAAAAAGGTGTAACGATGCTCTGCCGCTAATGCCACCGAGAACGGATTAATTATTGTTTCTGGCCATTCCAGGGTGCACTTTGTTTTCCGCAAGTTTTGCTTCACTATTCTTCACCTACTGCAGTCGCATTCCGTGAAAATACTCAAAGAACCCGAGGCTGGTAAGTAACCTGCGCCACTGTGCGGCTGGGTGGAAGGAGAGCTGCCATTTACAAGGAGTCAATCTTGAAGCGCAGTTCGATTGCCTTCCGTGTCGCACTGCCACCCGCCGTATGCGCCATAGCGTTTGCCTTTCGGTGCCCTCTTGGAGGGTTTGCCGCTCACCCCGCTCACCCGGGCCAGCCTTGCCCCCACAACCGCGGTGCAGATAAGCAAATAGTTGTGTCACAAAACACCCACGTCACAGCTGCGGCGCCGCCACCTGTGCCTTCTCCTTCTCTCTCTCGACGTTGCTCTCTCTGTCTCATCCGTCTTTCAAATGCCTTGCGTTGGTCTGGGGTCTTGGTCGCTGTGTGAATTCTAGCTAACAGGCACATCTTCAATAATGGTCATGCATGACATTGTGTTCGAAGTGACGCTCGTATTAAGGAATAAGAGCGGCGGACACAGACGTGGGCCTCTTAATGGTGAGTGTCCTGTTTTCGTAGGTAGTAATCATACAGCGCGAGCTGGGCGCCTGCAGCAACTCTGCCGAAGTAGGCTGCCAGCCATTTACAACAGCATGCGTTCGCGAGCCTGTTGCAGATGCCCGATTAAACGTGTCACTTGAAGAGTTCACACTGCTAGGCGCGATGTTGTGTAAGTGCCTGCATCCCTCATACAGTGAGTGATGTGATCACTTAACAAGGGCGCAATAATTTGCTGATCGCACATTGTCTCTACACTGCTCAAAGTGATTGGATATTGTTTCAAGATGCGCTTTAGGCTACATCGTGATATCATTCTAATAATACTCAAATGTGTCGCGGGTTCGAATCTCGGCTGCGTTTCCGATGGAGGCGGAAATGTTGTAGGCCCGTGTGCTCAGATTTGGGTGCACGTTAAGCAACCCCAGGTGGTCGAAATTTCCGGAGCCCTCCACTACGGCATCTCTCATAATTATATGGTGGTTTTGGGACGTTAAACCTTACATATCGATCAATCAATACTCAAATGTTCAACGTGCTTCTGTAGGTGTAAGCGCAAAAAAAGAAAGAAAAAGAAAAATGTATATACAGAGGCGCACAGTACGAAATGTTTTTTTTTGCTTAAAGACGGTATAGTTGCAGGTGCTGATATGCCGCGATGCTCCCAGCACGTGCGCGTCGGTCTTTTGAAATATTTAGGACACGTGCCACCAGCAACAGGGAAAGATCTAGTAGACTTCCAAAGGCGCGATGTTGTGGCCATCACCGTGCGTTGTTTTCCCTCGTTTCTGTTTGCTGTTTTCGTGCTTTGCTTTCACCTGCGATAACATTCGGCGTTATAACAGAATCGAGAGAGTATACGTGACTGTGGGAGCTATGTGCCGTAGCTCTAGCATAAGCCATGGCTGCTGCAACGTAGACGGCGTCCGCGCGCGTTGGTGTCATTCGAGCGCTCCTACTTGCTTGATTGTGTTTAACTGAGTATTTAAGCTTGGGTTACGTTTGTAAATCCTGTGGTCAATAATCGCTAATAGCGTGCCCCTGATTGTCATCAGAGGATGGGCTTGGTTGTCGAAATATGCCAGACGGTTTTCTGAAAGCAAGCTTTGAAGAATTTTTTTAAAAAATAAATTCTTTCGCACGTGCTAGGCAGTGCTGATTGCAGGCCCGCAAATCTTTTAAAACTGGACGAGCTATCACATCTTTTATCAAATTACAATAAATGAAAATTATTGAATTATAGATGACAAATTTCTGTGCTAGATTATGTCACAAAATACATGTTCACAGCCCTAAGTCTAGAAAGCAGGCAAATAGGAAGCACTGCGTGAAATTTGGATTAGATGCCATTGAAGGAGCTTCTTGTGAGGGTAGAAAGAACGAGAAAATTGTTCATTTTTGATGCCCTTATAGAGGCAGTCAGAACTGCACTGTTTGCTGAATTGTCACAATACCTCAAATTGTTACAGGCGTGATTAAAGTCAATAAATCTTTTACTTTTTTTGAAGACCTTTTCGCTTGTGCCACGTCCAAGGTCATTTGTTCTCATGTAAAAGAGAAAACAGAGATGCCTTCACTGTTTGTACATGATGAGGTAAGTTTCTTCTGTGTTTTGAATAATGCTACATGTTCTGAACGTTGTACATTAATAATTGTTTTTCACACTGGCTCACTACCCAATAAGGAATTTGGTTCTTAGGTGAGTTCAGGCTTTCGTAAGTGCCATTTTTGAGCTGTAGTCTTACACTTCACCTTAATTTGGGAATTGGCTGTCTGCTGAAAACTATCTTATCTTTATCATACAAAATATTTGGAATGCATGGGTTGTATGCATCGAGTTCAGTGTAATGTCAATTACACGTCATTTCAAGAGATACACACTACACTCTCTTCAGATATGGTGCTGCCAGAACAGCACGAACATCAATTTATGAGAAATATTATTTGCTCTTATTACAGGACGATAGGGTGCCGCTGACGCCCTGCGTAGTCTGCCCCGGCCCCAGCCTGAACCTCAACGTGGATGACCGAAAAATCTTCCGTGTCAGTAATGACGAAGAAGGAGCGACAGCACTGATGAGTTGATTTTTCTTTATTTTCAACATTGTCTACGGCCGCAAGGCCTTTAACCACCACCGTGATAGAGCGACTTTTTCTCGGCGTGAGTTCGGAGTTTCTCAAAAAAGGTTAGTGTCACAATGCCTGAACTTTTAGTGTCATAATGCCTGAACAAATTTTTATAGTGATGGTCATGGTAGATGAACAAATATTGTTATTTGTGTAAGTTATTTTGTTTAACTATAGCTGGACCATTCTATGTCAAACGTCCCAGCCACTTTGGCGACCATCTGAAATGTATTTGAAAAAAAAATGTGCAAACCTACTGCATTGAAAACAGTGAACTGCTAGAATATTTCAGCGAGAAAAAAGTTTTGTTCATGTGGCTGACTTCTCGACTTTGTGGCATAATGCCTTCTGTGTGCTGTGTATGAAAAATGTCATTTTAAAACTACCGCTTATTTTTTCTAAAGCAATTTTGGTCTACATGTCAGGTAAATGTGCTTGTGTAAGGTGTTAGAAGCTCAATAATATTAGTCCAATTTTATTGAAGGAAAACGAAGAAGTGTGTTTTGAATAGGAGCTGCTTCTGCTAACTCCGGCGTATTTCAGTTGTAATTTAAGTCTGTTGATCAGTTTCCGCTGCTCCCTTGGAGGGGATGGAAGTAGACCACCCCGGGCGCCTGCCGGCACCAGCGGCGTCAGCGGCGACCGCCTCCAGGAAGCGGATGGGACAAGCGAGCGACAGCGACAGTGAAGATACTCATGCTTACTATCTCAGCAGTGAGGACTTCTTAGATGACGGTTTCCAACCTGTGCTGAGCCGCAAGGCGAAGAGAAGGAACATGAGGACATCCTCATCCTCAACTATTCAAACTGTAAGTGAAGCGCCAAAATCGAACGCTTATACCATCCTGTTTCTGCCTGCACTTCCTACCGTCAGCATGAAACGCCTTAACAGACAGTCTGTGTCGAGGTCTCTGGAAACGCTCGTGCCAAATGAGATCACGGACATAAGAGTGAACGCCAGAAAGAATATACTGGCTGTGTACGTTTTGCACGCAAGTGCGTTGGGCGTTCTGCGCAGTGTAACTGACTTGGACGGCAACCAGGTGCGCTCTCATGTTCCCTTGGGATGTGATGTAGTAACCGGCGTGATCTACGACATTGATGTCGCTATTTCCAATAAGGACTTACAACTTCTTGTCAAGTCAACAACTGATACTCCAATTGTTGATGTCACCCGGCTAGGCAAGTCTCGCTGTGTGAAGATTGCGTTTAAGAGCACACCACTCCCCTCTCATGTGAAGGTGGGGTACTTCAGACATGCTGTGCGGCCTTTCATTCCAAAGCCTCTCCAGTGCCGTAAATGCATGAAACTTGGACATGTGAGCAGTGTCTGCGAGAATTCGGTGGTATGCCACCGCTGCGCCGAGCACCATGAAGCGGATAAGTGCGTCGCAACTGTCAAGAAATGCTCTAATTGCAATGGATCCCATGAAGCCACATCGAAGGACTGCCCGCGGATTCAGAAGGAAATTGCCATCTTGAAGAAGATGGTGCGCGATCACTCATCTCATCGAGAAGCCGCAGCTAAAGTCAGAAGGCGTCGTTCATGTCGACGTCGGTCTTCGAGGACGCCCGCTATCTCCTCGACACGATTGCGTGATCCCTCATCAGATCCACCTCCTTTGCCTCCCAGACCACATGCCGCGGGAAAGGCTGTAAAGGACAAAGCCAGTGAGCATACCCTGACTGCGGCAGAGTGGCCTGCACTTCAAAGAGAAGCAGCATCAAGCGAACCGAAGGAGCTTCATGACGGCCAGTCCGCGCTCCCGGTTCGAGATCTTTCCAACCAAGACAGGCAAGTGACTGCAATCGTCCCGGTTTGAGATCTTTCCAACCAAGACAGGCAAGTGGCTGCAATCGTGCAATCATTAATTGCCACGATTCGCACGCTACTGAGCAGCATACAATCTCCGTCTGCTAAGAGTGCACTGCAAATACTGGATGCACTGAATCCAGTTCTTGCTAACTTCGTATAAGCACAATGGCTCAACAAAATCTCCACTTCCGCACTGAAGTTAAAAGTGCGTCGATTTTTCAGTGGAATGCCAGAGGCATGAAGTCCCGTATCTCGGACTTGCGCCGATTTGTTCGGGCCAATCAATTCCCTATACTTGTCATATGTGAACCAAACGTGTCAACGCCTTATAGATTGTCCGGTTATGAAGCTTTTTGTTCAGCCGCTTGCGAAGAACGAAGCAAAGTAATTGTTTACATTCGCACAGACTTGACTTATCTTTCGCACCCATTAAGTTCAAATGACGACAATCAGTACGTGTGTCTTCGTGTGAAGAAGAATGCAGTTTCGTTAACGCTTATTGGTGGATATATATCTCCGTCATCGCGATTTGACTGCGACAGATTAAACGACATCCTAATGAGAACCGATGGGCCTTGGATCATAACCGGTGACTTCAACGCCCATCACATGCTTTGGGGGAGCACTAGGATGAATGCCAGGGGCCAGAACATTGTTACATTCGCTTCCGATTACGACCTTTCCATCATGAACGATGGTACCCCCACATATCTGCGGGGTCTCACGTATGGCAGTTGCCTTGACCTGACATTGGTGTCACGGTGCTTCTCTCACAAAGTTAAGTGGTTTTGCGATATTGAGACTCATGGGAGTGATCACATACCCACCCACGTGACGATCGATGGTATCGTAAAAAATTTCTCTTCCGGTGTTGCAATTGGCACTGACTGGTCGATGTTTGCATCGCGTGTTGAGAACGCTTGCCAAGAAGGCCTCGCCTGCAGCCCGGAAAATACCATAGTGGAAGCTATGCAAGCGTCCAAATGTAAATTACCATTTTCGTCTAAAGTTACACAAATTGACATCGAACTGGAAAAATTACGAGCTATACGAAGACGTACAGAACGACGATACAGACGCACAAGATCAATTTACGATCTGAGGGAAGCAAGGCGGCTCCAGAAAAAGATTCAACGACGCATTTACAAACTGGAGAGCGAACGCTGGAAAGCATTCTGCGAATCTCTAGACCCTCATAAATTGCTGTCATATGTCTGGAGAACAGTTCGTGGTCTTCGCTCCTCTCCACAACAACGGCACCCTTTTAAAGTTTTGGCATTCCATCAGGGAAAAACAGAACTCGAGATGGCTGAAGAATTTTGCACGAGAGTTGCCGGGAATATTGTGAACGAGAGCATCGACGCCGTGATCGTTCCTGAGACGCGATTACCAGAAATGGACATTCCGTTCACCATGGAAGAACTAGAAGGTGCGTTAGTCGCTTCTAAGCGCATGTCAGCGCCAGGTCCTGGTGGTATTACTTATAGTGCGTTGGGACACCTTGGACAAAAAGCTAGAAAAGAACTTTTAACATGCTTCAACAACTCCTGGCTCAGCGGCAGTGTTCCCCGAGAATGGAAAATTAGTCGATTAATACCACTTTTGAAATCGGGAAAATCACCGTTGAACTTGACAGCGTATCGCCCTATTGCCCTCGCAAGCTGCCTCGGAAAAGTGATGGAAAGGATGGTTCTATTTCGTCTCGAGTGGTACTTGGAACGATACACCAAATACTCTTCTTGCATGGCAGGCTTTCGTCGGGGCCGCTCCTCCATTGACTGTGTCCTTGATTTGTCGACATTTGTTCAACAAGAAAAAAGTCGCAAGAGCATATCAGTGGCACTCTTTCTTGACGTGAAGGGTGCATATGATAATGTAGCTCACGATGCCATCCTCACTTCTCTCGCAGCAATGGGCATTGGTGGACGAATGTTTCAATGGATAAAAGATTATATAACTGGCAGAGGTTTCTTTGTACAACATATGAGGGTACAACTGCCCAACATTACACCTACTGCGGAGTACCTCAGGGAGGTGTTTTAAGCCCTACATTGTTCAATGTGGCCCTCATTGGTCTGGTGAAGGCTCTGCCAAAGTCAGTGTGCCTATCCATATACGCCGATGATATTTGCCTCTGGAGTGCTGCAGTTACTCGCCCTCAGGTGCGTGCACGAATACAGCGGGCAGCAACCCTCACAACAGCCTACCTTCAGAAACAAGGCCTAAATATATCAACTGTGAAGTGCGCGTTGATGGCGTTTACACGCAACCCAATAACGCCATACCCTGTTTACATCAATGGGCAGAGTGTCAAATATGCACGGACGCATCGTTTCCTGGGCATAATAATCGACAGAAGTCTTTCGTGGAGCCCACATTGTGCGTACTTGAAGAAGAGACTGCTATCTATTGTGCATATCATGAAATTCTTGTGCGGTAAAGCATGGGGAACTTCTGTGGCCTCCATGCTACAGCTGTACAGGGCCCTATTTCTGGGTCTATTGCGCTACAGCTTGCCGGTACTGACTAACACTTGCAAATCGAATACTCATTCATTGGAGAGTTTGCAGGGTCAGGCACTGCGTATCTGCCTAGGACTGCCCCGATGCGCTTCTACTTATGCCACAATCATGCTTGCCAAAGACCATCCGGTCAGGACATATATAGCTGTGGATTGCCTCAGAGCGCACATTCGACATGCTAGCCGTGTCCCCGACCACCACTTGGCCCTTCTACCTTCCGGAAGACCACGTGCTACGTTTTCAGACGTCATAGCCAAGCACCGAAACAGCATTCCATCAGGATATACGCCAGCTGCGAGAACGGCATGCCCTTTGTGGTGCCTCGACCAGCCGCAAGTACGTCTAGAAATTCCGGGAATCAAAAAGAAAAGCAGTCGCTCCAGAGTAGCATTGAAGCAAACAACACTGCTATTATTACATGAGTTGTACTTAGACCGAACGCAGATATACACTGATGGGTCCGTCTCATCCAGCAGCTCATCAAGTGCCGCTGTAATTCCGGCTGCAGAAATGACAATCAAGTTTAAGTTGTCGCATATGACTACATATACGGCATCAGAGCTTGCTGCTATAAGGGCTGCTTTACAATATCTCGTTCAAGAACGTCCAGGAAAATGGGTCATATTCTGTGATTCGAAGGCAGCGCTTCAGAGTTTGCAGTCTGCCATGCGTAGGAGGAGCCATGACCAACTGGTACAAGAAATAAGACATTGCCATCATGAAGCTCTAGTACGAGGGCATGATATTATATACCAATGGCTGCCTGGACATATCGGTATTACCGGAAACGAACTAGCCGATGATGCAGCCCGCTCAGCCCATGAAGAAACCCGTGTAGTCCCGATTCCTCTATCAAGGAATGATGCAGCAAGACAACTTTACCTGCTGGCTCGAGATCTCACACGTCCGTTCTGGTCGTCTACCAGCTTCCAAAGGTGTCAATTTTATGAACTGGATCCTTCGCTAAAGCCAAAGCTACCATCACAACTTTCCCGCTCCGATGCGACACTGTTATGCCGCCTTTGGTTGGGTGTTGTATTCACAAAGGTGTACTCCTTTCGCATTGGTATGGCAGACACTCCTACATGCGACTACTGCGGAGATGAAGAAACCATCGAACACGTCCTCTGCAGCTGCGCTTGCTACGACACACAGCGATGCTAGCTACGGATGGTTTTGAATCGACTTGACCCTGTGTGCGGAAGATACTAGGACCTTGGGCATCTGCCTCAGTTGCGCAGAAAGCAACTAAAGCACTGCTTCTTTACCTTGAGTCAACAAACCTGAGCGACCGCCTGTGAACTGTGTGTGCTCACCGAGTGTGCTCGTGATTGTGTGTACCTTCTCATCTTTGTGCAACCTCTTTTCTCCCCTTTATCCCTTCCCCAGTGCAGGGTAGCAAACCGGATGTGCGTCTGGTTAACCTCCCTGCGTTTCCTTGTAGCTTTATCTCTCTCTCTATATTGCCACATTCGCTTCCAAGAATCAAGCCAAAATGTGTTATGTTCGCATTTTTATTGCGATTTTGCACTTTGTATGAATATCTGAGCAGTAAATGCTTACTCCAAAGAAAGTATATTTTGAGGAGAAAATATCTTTAGACCTCTTAAGCTGCCGAAATATACGAGAAAGTATCACGAATTTCACAAAATCGTGATTGTGTCCGTATTGAGATGCAATTTGCTCCATGCTGTGATACAATGAAAGCTCATCATTATACCTAAATTGTAAGACAATAAAATTCTTTTTGTAATAAAACTCTTATCACAAAGAGGACAGAAAAGAGCGCTGTCAGCTGAATTTTATTGAATGTGCAACGAGCATTTTTATACTGAGCACAAGAACAGGGCTCATCTGCAACAACACTTGTGTGAAAATGACAAAATAATTTTAACCGAGAAAAGAATACTCTCTTTCGGAACAGATAAGTGAGGATGTACTGATGCATTCATCCTTGACCTTCCTGATAAAAAGTTCTAAAATCTATCAATTTTTCTGCTTGCTTTTTTTAAAAAAAAACATGTTCTATGAAACCTAGGACTGCACTTATATTCTTTACAGTGTCCGGTCATGAGACTACTATAGCCCTTCTTAACATTAACAGCATGCTGTCTTGCTCGATCTTTGAAGCATTGCCCAGTTTGTCCTATGTTTACTTTTCAACATGTTAGTGGTATCTCATACACATTAGATTGGCATACAGTAAACCTATTCTAGTGACGAATGGTGCAAGATTGACTCTTTCTGGTGCTGTAAGTACATGCAATTTTTAAAGCTTGCAAGGGTTGATAAACAAAAATATCATATCTGCTGGCTCTTTTCCTAAAATTGTGAGACACCTTATGTACGTAGTACCGTGTAAGATGCAAAGGTGATTGGTCATTCTGTTGTTCTTTTGGTCCTGTTTCCTTTAACTTTACTTTCTGCAGGAGGGTTTTGCAAACGAGTGTGATGATGCTGTTGGGGTATTGGCTGGTGCTATCAGCCCAGGAGTGCTAAGAATGTTCGGCCTTTTGATAGTGGGTATTCAAAATTAGTAAAAAGAGGAATTGACACCACATGTAATCAGGCCACCCTTCAGAAGTCATGTTTGCAAAAGGATGAGGTCAGGCTTAAAAACCAGTATGAAAGACTAAAACATGCTGAATATCCCAACAGAATCATCACACCCGTTTGCGAAACCCTTCTGCTGAAAGTAAAGTTAAAGAAGACAGGACCAAGAAAAAAACAATGACCAAAACCTTTGCATGTTATACCACATAACGTGTCTCACAATTGAAAAAATAGCCAGCAGATATGATATTAACATGTTGTTTTCCACCCCTTGCAAGCTTTAAAAAGTGTGTGTACTAAACAGCAACAAGAGTAGTCAATCTTGCATCATTCGTCGCGAGAATAGGTTTTCCTAATGCCAATTTAAAGTTTGTAGAAGTATTTTTTATCAAGAAGACCAATGGTCAGTGCATCACTACACGTTCACTTATCCTTTCAGAGAGGGAGTATTCTTTTCTCAGTTAGAATTATTTTGTAGTGGTCACACGTGTCGTCGCGCATGAGCACTGTTCTTGTACTCCGTATAAAAGCGCTCGTAGCACATTCAATAAATTCAGTTAACAGTCGGTGCTCTTTCCTGTCCTTTCTGTCTCTTGTTGAAGTTGTCGCGCTGTGACTAGCACACAACCACAATGAACCAACTCACCCATATTAAACTCTTGTTACGAAACACGCAGAACGAGTTTCGTATAGAAACAAGAAGCGGTGCTGTTAAAATAAAATTTTTCACATACAACACCTAGAAGGCATTCCAAGAAGTTCAGAAGGCAGCCACGTGACCAAATATTTCCCTCTCCTAAATATTCCAGAAGTTCACTATATTCAATGCAGCACGAGTTTTTCGAATACATTTGGAATGGTTGCCAAAATGGCTGGAAAATTTGGCATAAAATGACCCAGCTGTGTTATTAGGCCATAATTATGCAGTGCCTCTTTTGTTTTTTGTGTGTCCTGACTCAGTTTTGTGTTCGTTTTAGCTTATTCTGTTTCTGATCATTGTAATGGTTTTTTAAGTATTCGCTAAAGTTATATGTGCGAAAACCCATATATGTTTGCATGTACATCATTTCTCATGACCAATCGTTATACAACCAGGAATACAAAGCTGAACCCACTGTCATTGTATACATTTGAAAACACTATCGGTATATATTTTTGTGTGCATCACTTCTTGGGAACGATTGTGTACACGAAGGTGTATGTAACGAAATCATGGTGATTGTATATATTTGAAAAATTATAGGCATAAATTTGCCTGTGTTTCATTCCTATTAACCGATTGTGTACATGAAGGAGTATTAAACTGGAAACCATTAGAATTGTAGATACTTGAAAGAATTATAGGGATACATTACCGTGTATTTCATTTGTAGTCTCTATGTGCTTGAAGCAGTATACTAAACCTAAAGCAGTGTGATTGTATGTTTCATAGAATTGTCAATAAAGTGAAACTGAAAGAAAAATAAACATTTGAGGTGTTGCGTGTGTAGTGCACGTATACGTAAATATGTTACACATCTGGTGACAAAGTTGTGTGGCAGAAGAAAAGTTTTAAGTTTTTTTTGCCTAATAAATAAATGCATTATGCACGGGAAGCAAGGCTTAGTTTTCTGTAATGCGCATTATTCATGTACTGTGAAGTATATGTAGATCCAGCAGAAGTTCATACGCGATTGTACGTGTTTATATTTTTGCCCACACGCAAGGAATGGAGCTCGACAGGTGGCGCGCCATTGATAATCAGGACAACTTTATTCAAGTAGTGTGTAATCAGTGCACGTTGATATCTATTAGTGCAGTCTAAAAGAATACTGGCACCGCTGAAATGGGCAATCAACACCCTCGTGCACCCTTCTCGCACCCTCCTCAGTGGGTGCTAAAAAAGTGAAGGACATTGAAGGCACCCTTCTTTAAGGGTTTTTTGTAACACCCTACAGTTTTTTTACATGTACACTCTATTCTAAGGGAGCATAAGAAAGCACCCTTTGGAAAGTGCTGAATTAACACCCTTAGGGTGTCGTCTATGGGACAAGCTGATTTACACCCTTCTAGGTGTAAAATTTTTACTGTGTATGTAATAAGGCACCCTGCATCTGAGTGCTGGTAGTGAACGCAAGCATCTTTCCCAGCGCATGGCCATAACAATAGCAAGTATTCTGCTAATCATCATCAACATCATCAGCCTAACTACGTCCACTGCAGGACAAAGGCATCTCCCATGTTCCGCCAGTTAACCCGGTCCTGTGCTTGCTGCTGCCAATTTATACCCACAAACTTCTTACTTAATCTCATCTGCCCACCTAACCTTCTGTCTCCTCCTAACCGCTTGCCTTCTCTGGTAATCCAGTCAATTGCCCTTAACGACCAGCGGTTATCCTGTCTACGTGCTACATGCCCAGCCCATGTCTATTTCTTCTTCTTGATTTCAGCTATGATATCCGTTTGTACCTAATCCACTCTGCTCTTTTCTTTTCTGTTAAGGTTACACCTATTATTTTCCTTTCCATTGCTTGTTGCGTCGTCCTCAATTTAAGCTGAACCCTCTTTGTAAGTCTCCAGGTTTCTGCTCATTAGCTAAGTACCGGCAAGATACAGCTGTTATATACCTTCCTCTTGAGGGATAGTGGCAATCTACCTGTCATATATTGAGAGTGCTTGCCAAATGTGCTCCATCCCATTCTTATCCTTCTAGTTTCTTTAATCTCGTGGTTCGGCTTCGCAGTTATTACCTGCCCGAAGTAGACCTGGTCGTTTACAACTCGAAGTGCACTATTACCTATCTCGAAGCGCTGCTCTTCTCCGAGGTTGTTGTACATTACTTCCGTTTTCTGCAGATTATTTTAAGACCCACCTTTCTGCTCTCCTTGTCTAACTCCGTAGTCATGAGTTGCTATTCGTCCCCTGAGTTACTCAGCAATGCAATGTCATCAGCAAAGCGCAGGTTACTAAGGTACTCACCATTAACTCTTATCCCTTAACTGTTCCCATTCTAGGCTTCTGAAAACCTCCTGTAAGCACGCGGTAAATAGCATTGGGGAGATTGTGTCGCCCTGCCTTACACCCTTTTTGATTGGTATTCTGTTTTTTTCTTTATGAAGCACTATGGTAGCAGTTGATACCCTGTATATTTCTTCCAGGATGTTTATATATACTTCGTTGACGCCCTGATTCCGCAGTGTCTGCATGACGGCTGATATTTCTACTGAATCAAACGCCTTCTCGTAATCCTTGAAGGCTATGTATAGTGGTTGCTTATATTCTGAGCATTTCTCTATTACCTGATTGATAGTACGGATGTGGTTGATTCTGGAGTAGCCTGTTCGAAATTTAGCTCGTTCCTTTGGTTGATTGATTTCTAATGTTTTCTTTACTCTGTTTGCAATCACCTTTGTAAGTAGCTTGTATACTACAGAGAGCAAGCTCATCGGCCTGTAATTCTTCAAGTCCTTCTCAGCTCCTTTCTTGTGTATAAAGATGATGTTAACGTTCTTCCAAGACTCTGGCACTCTTCCCGTCAGGAGACACCTCGTAAACAGGGTGGCTAGTTTTTCTAACACAGTCTGCCCTCCATCTTTCAGCAGATCTGATGTTACCTGATCCTCACCAGCAGCTTTGCCTCTTTGCATGCTCTCCAGAGCTTTTCTGATTTCTATCATTACTCGTGGGGTGTCATCAGGGTAACTGCTATTTCTTATAGTATTACAGTACAGATCTCTGTAAAACTTCTGCGCTATTTTAGCTATCCTATCCATATTGGTGGTTATTTTGCCTTTTATGCCCCCTAGTGCATACATCCGATTTTTGCCTATCCCAAGTTTCCTATTCACTGCTTTGATGCTTCCTCCATTTTTCAGAGCGTGTTCAATTCTCACCATTTCATTCTTTCTTTCATCGGATACCTTACGCATAATATTCAACTTCAAAAGCTCTGCCAGTTCTATTTTGTGTGTTGCACTTGAGACTTTCATGATTAAACACTTCTTATTGAGATTCTTCGTTTCGTGGGAACGCTTGCCAGTGTCCTGTCTAGCTACCCTGCCTCCAAACTCCACTGCACACTCCGTAATGATGCTCACAGATTATCATTCATTGTATCCATGCTAAGGTTGGTTTCCTCACTAAGAGCCGAGTACCTGTTCTGAAACGAGACTCTGAATTCCTGTACTTTCCATCACAGCGCTAGCTCATTGATTGGCTTCTTGTGTATCAGTTTCTGTCGTTCCTTTGTCAAGTCTAGACAAATTCGAGACCGTACCATTCTATGGTCTTTGCATCGTACCTTGCCAACCACTTCCACATCCTGCACGATGCCTGGATGTGCACTCATTATAAATTCTATTTCGTTCTTAATTTCGCCATTAGGACTCCTCCATGTCCACTTGCGGTTTCCTCGTTTTCGGTAAAAGGTATTCAAAATCCGTAATTTATTTCGTTCTGCGAGTTATACTAGTAGCTCTCCTCTGGCGTTTCTTGTACCGATGCCATAATCTCCTGCTGCCTGGTCTCCAGTCTGCTTTTTCTCTACCTTTGCATTAAAGTCTCCCATCAGTATTGTATACTGTGTTTTACCTTACTCATTGCCGATTCCACGTCTTCATAAAAGCTTTCAACTGAAGCGTCATCATGTTTGGATGTAGGTGCGTAAGCCTGTACCACCTTAATCTTGTATCTCTTATTCAGTTCAATTGCAATACCTACCACCCTTTCATTATTGCTATAGTATTCCTCTTTGTTGCCACTATGTTTCTGTGATTGAAGAACCCCACTCCAATTTCTTTTCTGTCAGCCAAGCCTCGATAGCAAAGAACGTGCTAATTCTGTAGCACCGTATAGGCCTCATCTGTCCTCCTAACCTCACTAAGCCCTATTATATCCCATTTAACACCCTCTAGCTCCTCGAATAGTACAGCTTGACTTCCTTCACTAGATAAGGTTCTAGCGTCAAACTTTGCCAAGTTCAGGTTTCAAAGGCGGCCTGTCCGGATCCAGAGATTCTTAGCACCCTCTGCTGCGTTGCAGATCTGACCGCCGCCGTGGTCAGTTGCTTCACAGCTGCTGGGGACTGAGGGCCGTGAGTCATTTGACGTATGCTTGTGGGAGGTAGTGGCCAGATACTGCACCGGGGTGGCCAATCCTTCTCTGCTGAAGGAGTGCGTATCCGCTGGTGGTTACCGGTGAGGCCGCACCCAAGGCCTCGTAATGCTGTTCCATCACCATGCGGATTTTTTTTTATCCGGTTGGGAACTGCGCGGCACCGGGATTTGAACCACGGAACTTTTACATGCGAGGCGGATGCTCTAACCACTACGCCATCGCTGCTCCATTCTGCTAATAGAGCGGAGAAACGTGAAACATATTGCATTGTATCAAGAAAAAGAGATGCGAAGTCAATCTAAAAAGTAAAGTACGTTACTCTGGAAGAGGCAGACAAGGTACGCGTTGTCAACACCGCAGTCAACTGAAGTTCGTCATTGAAAAACATCGAGAACGTGTTCATTGTGAAGGGTTCATGAATAAACTGCAGTTAGCGTACTATAAGGAGCATCGGGGTTGACCTTTCAGTGGCCGGTTTGCGGGTTCCGTCTTGCGGCTACTCTCTGCGAAACTCTCCGTATTGAACTTATTTTTAGCCAGATTGGACAGATCTTGCGCCTCAAGAAACCAATTGGAGTTCTGTGCGAACGTTCTCAACTTCTTGCAATTTCTTTCTTCTAGAAGCAGCTGAAGTGTAGCGAGCATCCTTTTGTAAATTGTTCCGAAATGATTAAATCGCGGAGGCCATCGAATGTCTCTCAACACCTGTTAGCTCCATGCATCTCTCTAAAAGTCCTGCTATGCGAGCAGCGTGATGACGCCCTGTTTTTCTCTCCTCTGGTCTCGCTTTCCGGAATTTTTCACGGTAACCCTTCGCGGTGTGTCGAAATCGTAGCAGTAGGGTTTTATTCAGCTGGTCATAGTCGGATGCAGAGGTATAATCAAGTCGGATGATGACTGCCGATGCTTCACCCTTCAAACACAAGCTCAGCGGAAGTTCCCATTTGTCCAGAGGCCAATCTTGTGACTGCCCGACACGTTATAATTTGTGTATATTCGTGTCGAGGCCAACTCGCGCATCAATAAATGAAGGCAGTAACTTGTGGGGACTGCAGCAGTCCAACATAGCCAGTGCAGGCATGTCATTACTTGTCGGTCGCGGGCTTCCTCGCTCGTCTCCGCTAGACTCCTGTAGCTTGAGCCTTAACTGAACGACGCGTTTCTCAGCATGTAGTCACTTCTCCTCAACCACTAATCACACGCGCTGATCGCCACGAGCTTGGAGCGCGGCTCCTTCTAGACCCATGTCTCTACTGATAGCGTGCAGTTTCTCCAAATTCATGAATGCGTCCGTAACGTCCGACTTTAAGCAACATAGTAAAGTCGATCCTGGCAAAGCTAGCACAAATTGTGGGCAAATGTGGCCGTAGGTTAGACAGACGAACACAGGAAACACCCATAGACGAGGACGCAGCTTTATAGTGTAGCGCGATATGTTGCGTCATGCTCGCTCTGCCGACGCCGCAAGCGATCCACTTCATCCCCAGCTAGTCTTCTACAACCTCTCCGGTGTCCTGATGTTCCCTTCGATGTCATTGGCATTGACGTCTACGGAGCACCACCATGCTCACCTAGCGGAAAGCGCTGGATTGTCACAGCAGTTGACCACTTAACATGGTACGCCGAAACAGCTGCACTTCCTTCAGGATCAGCAGAGGACATTGCCACATTCTTTTCTGGAGGCAATCTTTCTAAGACACGGTGCACCACGCATCCTATTGAGCGACCGAGGCAAGGCGTTTCTCTCGAAACTACTCGAACAAGTCCTTCACGCATGTAATACGATTCATAGGACGGCCTCCAGCTACCATCCCCAGACTAACGGCCTCACAGAGCGCTTCCATCGAACTTTGACCGACATGATATCTATGTATACCAACGCCGACCACACCAACTGGGATACCATCTTGTCATTCATGAATTTTCGCGTATAATACCGCTACGCAACGCACTACGGGCGATTTCCAATTCTTTCTCGTCTATGGCCGTCAACCGACATCTCCGCTCGACATCTCCCTTTTTGGCGTCCCTGTGAACTCGTCATCGTCATCGAGTGAGCACTTAATCTCTCGCCTGGCAAATTGTCGCCGACGTGCCCGCCTCAATACAGAGGCATGCCAACAAGAGTGGAAGACTCGCTACAATGGCGTTTCCGTGTAGTTCACTTCAATACTGAAGACGAAGTACTGTTGTGGACCCCAAAGTGGGTTCCCGGCCAGTGTGATAAGCTTCACTCACGTTTCATCAGCCCCTAGTCTATAGTCGAGCAGACATCTCCTGTTAACTACCGAGTAACCCCTGTTGTCATGCCTTCCGACGGCCGTTTTCGTGGTACGCAGGTTGTTCACGGGTCGCACTTCAAACCATTTGTGCGACGTACACCAATGTCATCAACAGCGGCCACATTAGCCGCTTCCGCGCGAACGGGAGATTAGTGTAAGCACAATATTCACATCGTTAGGCCTTCACCTTCTTCATCTGTATATGATGATCATCACAAAAAAACGTCGTCTTCATTCGAAGCGTAGATCACGTGGTTCGGCCTAATAAACGCCGTCGAGACCCCAACGCTGCTACTGTCTACAATATTGTTACGGGGAATAAAGTATACACAATGGATATACTGGCGAGCAAAATGCGTACAACGATGCTGCAGTCCGAGCACGTTCCCCCAAAGCACTTCGTCGCCGTCAACCTCAGGCATCTACTTAGTCCGTGACATTACCCGCCGGCGGAAGAAGCACCGTCCCGGTGCGATCAATTCTCGGGGCGTGAGTAGTATGGTTTAAGCCGTGAGACGTGCACTATATCGGTCGGGACTGAAGCTGGTACTGACGTGGTATGGAGTGGAACTATCTCATAGGTCACGCTGGTGACCTTGCGTACGACGCGATAGGGGCCAACGTAACGGGACATCAGTTTTCGCAGAGACCAACACGACGCGATGGTAACCACAGCAAGACGAGCGACCCCGGAGAGTACTGTACGTCGCGGTGCTGGCGATCGTAAGCACTCTTTTAGTTAAGCTGCGAGGCACATAAACAATCCCGGGCGACTTCGCGCGCGATGTCAGCTCGGGCCAGGGCATCACGAGCATAAGCAGGCGATGAGGGGGCGTTAGATTGGAGCATGGTGTCTATGGGCAAAGGCGGGTCATAACCAACAGTTGGTAAAAAGGTGAAAATCCAGCTGTATCGTGACGTGAACTGTTGTAAGCGAAGGTAACGAAAAGTAAGTGGATGTCCCACTCTTTGTGATCCTTGGAGACGTACATCGCTAACATATTCATCAGGGTACGGTTGAGGCATTCCGTGAGGCTGTTGGTTTGTGGGTGGTACGCTGTAGTGAACTTGTGGTGGGTAGAGCAGGATCACAGGAGCTCGTCGACTACTTTAGATAGAAAACAGCGGCCGCGGTCGGTGATCAACTGACGAGGAGAACCATGACGTAGAATGATGTCATGAGGAAGGAAATCGGCTACATTAGTAGCACAGCTGGTGGGGAGGGCGCGTGTAACGGCATACCGCGTTGCGCAGTCAGTGGCAATAGCAATCTACTTATTACCGGTGGCCGACACGGGAAAAGGTCCGACTCAGAAAATGGCTCATCTGGTACTTCAATGGGCTGGAGGGTACCAGAAGGTCTCACAGCAGGTGTCTTGCGGCACTGGCAGAGGTCGCATGCCGCAACGTACTGTCGCACAGAACGGTAGAGGCCAGGCCAAAAGAATCGGCGGCGAACGTGGTCATACGTGCGTGACACCCTTAGGTGCCCAGCGGAGGGGGCATCATGAAGCTGGGCCAAAACATCTGAGCGAAGATGCGCAGGAACAACGAGTAAAAGCTCAGCACCATCTGGGCGGGCGTTGTAGTGGTGCAAGATGTCGTTGTGAAAAACGAACAGTTGTAAGGAGTGGTCAGGGTGGGGGAGTGCAGACCATTGATAATAGCACGCAAAGACGGCTCACGGCGTTGTTCAGCAGCTATGTCGGTGAAGTCGGTAATTGAAAGAACGAGTACCTCTTGTCCATTTTCCATCATGTCAGGGGGATCGACTGGGTAACGGGACATCGGCATCCTTGTAAAGTTGTCCGAATTTATAGGATACTGAAAAAGTGTACTCTTGTAAGCGCCACGCCCAGCGACCAAGGCGTCCTGTAGGGTCCTTGAGTGAGGAGAGCCAGCAAAGCGCATGGTGGTCCGTAATAACTGAGAATCGTCGGCCATAGAGGTACGGTCGGAATTCGTAATAGCCCAGACGAGAGCTAAGCACTCGCGTTCGGTGATCGAATAATTTTGTTCCGAGCGCGACAACATTCGGCTTGCGTACGCGACGACGCGGTGCATTCCTTGTTGCCGCTGCGCCAGCACTGCGCCTATGCCGTGGCCACTGGCGTCAGTACGAAGCTCCGTGGCGGCATATGGGTCGAAGTGTGCTAGTACTGGTGGATTGGTGAGAATCTCAACGAGCGATGAGAAGGCGTTTGCTTGCTGTTGGATTCAGGTGAATGCGACATCGGTTTTGAGGAGGCCGGTTAGAGGACGGGCTACTTCAGCAAACTTCTTGTCAAAACGACGGAAATAGGAGCATAGTCCCAGAAAACTTCGGACGTCCTTGGCTGAGCGGGATGTGGGGAAGTCGCCAACTGCTCGGACTTTCGCAGGGTCTGGTTGAACGCCCGCAGCGTCAACAATATCGCCGAGTACGCAGATTTGGCGTTGCCCAAAGCGACATTTAGAGGAGTCAAGTTGCAAGTTGGCACGTCGGAAAACATCATGCACTGGGGACAGATGGGAAAAGTAGTCGTCGAAAGTAGTCGAAAAAACAATAACGTCATCAAGATAGCAGAGGCAAATGGTCCACTTCATGCCTCGAAGGAGAGAGTCCATTATGCGCTCAAAAGTCGCGGGGGCATTGCATAATCTGAAAGGCGTCATCTTGAACTGATAAAGTCCATCAGGAGTCACGAAGGCTGTCTTGTCCCTGTCTTTGTCGTCCACAGCAATCTGCCAGTAGCCTGACCGAAGGTCTATTGAAGAGAAATATGTGGCACCGTGTAAGCAATCGAGTGCATCATCTATGCGCGGTAGGGTATAGACATCTTTCTTGGTAATATGGTTGAGATGGCGGTAATCAACACAAAATCCCCAGCTATTGTCCTTTTTAACAAGTACAACGGGTAAATACCAGGAACTAGATGATGGTTCAATTTGGCCCTTACGAAGCATGTTATCGACTTCTTGCTGTATAATAGCCCGCTCCGGAGCTGAAACATGGTAGGGCCGTCGGCGAATGGGCCGAGCGTCAGCGGTGTCGATGCGATGAGTTACCACGGATGTCTGGCCCAAATTACGGTCGCCGAAGTCAAAGATCTCCCGATAAGAAGCAAGCGCACGGAAGAGAGAAGAGACTTGTTCAGAGGTGAGCTTGTCAGATAGCATTGGCTTGAAAAGGTCGGAACAGGAACGTGACGAGAGTGATGTTGATGGAAAATCGGGTGGCGGATCAGTGGTTAGGGCGGAAACTGTGTGGTCGACCAGTGGTGTCAGATGCGCAAGTGACATGCCGCGAGGAATAACTTGCACTTAGAAACCAAAATTGAGGACGGGAATCGAAGTTCGGTTGTCCTTGACGGTAACCACCGTGTTGGGGAGTGCAACATTACGTGTCATGGCCACGTCAGAAATTGGGGCAGCAACATATTCACCATCGGGTACTGGAGGATATGGCGAGAGTTGGACTTGGATTGCGGCTTGCGGCGGAAGTCTGAGGCAATCGACAGAGCGTAGACGAGGTGGGCTGGTAGAGACGGTCTCTGGGAAGGATGGTAGTTCGAGCCGAAGAAGACCTTTGGAACAGTCAATAAGCGCAGCGTGTGAAGTCAGAAAGACGAGTCCAAGGATGAGGTCATGAGGGAAATTTTCCAGTACAGCAAAGATAACTGAAGTTTGATGCTCAGACATCGTTATTTACGCAGTGCACATTCCAACGACAGCAGGAGTACTCCCATCCGCTGTACGAACGGTTGGTGCAATCGCAGGTGTCAGAACTTTTTGGAGGCGGCGGCGGAGGTCTGAGCTCATCAAAGATATTTGCGCACCAGTATCGAATAAGAGCAGCTACACGTAAAAGATCAACGAGAATTCTAAGAAGGTTGCACCGCTGGTCGGGAGTAATAAGAGGATTTGCAGTCCGAGTCGTTTATGCAGCGTCACCTCCGGGGGCTGCACCGGCTAGTTTTCCGAGTGACGGTCGTAGGGAGACCGAGAACGGCGGTGTTGGGGCGAGCGGTACTGACGACGCACGGGTGATGGCGAGTGGCTGGTCCGACGTTCTGAATTATGCTATGCACCTGTCTGCACGGTAGGACGGGGCATAAGGTGCACGTTCGGAGCAAGGTCCCCAATCATAGAATCTCGGTCGAGGTGATGAGGTCCAACGGCTACGGTAATGGCGAGCGGTGTGTCCTATCCGATGGCACGTGATACATATGGGCCAATCATCATGAGTGTGCCATTCAGCTGGGTTTCGTCTTGGCGCGAACGTGCGGTTGGGAGTGGCAGCCGCAACGACTGGAGCCGAGCTGGAAGTAGCAGGGGCATTTTGATGAGGTGGCAAAATGCCCATATTCGCGATCTCTTGGCGAAACACGGCCTGTATCATTGAAACAGCATCGATGTTGTGTCCTGGCGCGCTGACGCTAGACATAGCGGGTGCCATAGCCTCGAGTTCCCGACGGATTATTCTGGTCACTTTTTCCGGCGCTGGTGGTTGATGTAGTGCGGGCAAATCTGTGTAAGAAGACGTAGCAGCCGTGTTGGGAAGGCGTTCAAATCGGTGAACTATGCGCCTACTTTTCGCCTGTTCGAAGCGACGACATGCTTCGATGACCGACTCCACCATCGAGCAGTCCTTGCACAGCAGAAAATTGAAGGCGTCATCGGCAATTCCTTTCAGGATGTGTCCAACTTTGCCCTCGTCGAGCATGTCCTTGTCGACCTTGCGGCACAAAGCCAACACGTCCTGGATGTACGCGATGTACGGCTCTGTGGATGTGTCGGCACGAGTCGCAAGCTCTTTCTTTGCGGCCACTTTGACGTCCGATGGGTTCCCAAATAGATACCGCAATTTCTGCTTACAGACGTCCCAGCTGGTCAACTCTTCTTGATGGCCCCGCTGCGGTGGTCTAGTGGCTAAGGTACTCGGCTGCTGACCCGCAGGGCGCGGGTTCGAATCCCGGCTGCGGCGGCTGCATTTCCGATGGGAGGCGGAAATGTTGTAGGCCCGTGTGCTCAGATTTGGGTGCACGTTAAAGAACCCAGGTGGTCGAAATTTCCGGAGCCTTCCACTATGGTCTCTCATAATCATATTGTGGTTTGGGACGTTAAACCCCACATATCAATCAATCAACTCTTCTTGATGTGATCGTACCAGAGTTTTGCGTGCCTTGCAAGTAGAAGATGATATTCGCCAACATAAGCTTCGGATCTCAATGGTTGCTTCTGACACGCATACAGAAACAGCCAGTAATCGACGTCTGTGCCACTTGTGCCGTCGAATGGGTCTGGGTCACGAGGTTGCACCACAACGATCGGTTGCAGGGCGGACGGATCTTGTTGACATTGAGTAGCCTGGTCAGTCATCGTTGTAGCTGCAATGCGCCGTCACTGCGAAGATCCAACTCCTGGGGCTGATTGTATAGCGGTTGTACCCGCACATTCCCCCAATGACGGTATGGAGGCGAGCAAATGCGTACAACGCCGCTGCACGTTCCCTCAGCACTTCGTCGTCGTCATCCTCAGGCATCTACTTAGCCCGTGACAAAATTTATATATATTGGAACAGACATAAGACTACACTATACGACATATACACATGCATATAAAAGTAACTAAAATAAACATGTTTCACACGGAACCCCTGCAGTTATTCTCGGTGCTTGGGTTGCCAACTTGTCGAAGAGGGAACCTCCGAGCTCGCGTCCGGCGTTCCCCGAACAAGGGGTGGGTTGCAGTGGTGCATGGAGCCAATTCGGTAGTGCACGCAGTGTGGTCCAGTTCTCAGCAGGCCAGAACAGGGCCGCGTGGACTTTCACTTTCACTTTCACTTTTATTCCTTAAAGACACCGACAGGTGTTATTACATAAGAGGTGGGTTACTATATATAATCGCGACGTGAAGACAGAGGTCGTATTTGAACACGCCGAAAAACAGCAGTGGGTGTGTCTTTTTATTAACCGCGCGCCAGATATTTCCTCGTCTTTCTCGTTGTTGCGTTCTGCATAAAAGAGTGCAGATGCGCGTATGCGCTGTCACCTTCATCTTTTTCGCGGGACGCACGTGACATTTGCCTCCCTCCGAAAATAGCATTGTCCCAATGCGCAGCCAAGGCGCTCTACTTATAAAAACGAAATATGCACCGGCACCCACAAGACAAACGAGAGTTAGCCGGTCAAGTAGGGTTTCATCCGAATGGCATGTACGATCTCGGGTGAGCGATTTCGGCGACTGAAACTGCAACCGTCGTCGTGAATAACTTCTAGTTGATATCGTTCAATCGTCGGGTGACTCAATATGAGCCAAAGTATCGTCGTAATAGCTTCTCTGAAAGTCCGCGTCGACGTATTGGGATCCAGACCCAAACCTTGTTGCCTGGTTTGTAGGTTACGAATTTATGTCGTAGGTCGTATGGTTTCGCGTCTTTGTGTTGCTGTTGACAAATACGCACGCGGGCTAGCTATTGGGCTTCTTCGGTGCGCTGACCGAATTCTTCAGCGTCAGCATGAGTGTCGTCACACTCGTGCGGCAGCATAGCGTTCAACGTTGTAGTGACTTCGCGCCCGTGTATTAAACTAAACGGCGTCATTCGGGTAGTTTCCTGCCGGGCGGTATTATATGCGAAGGTCACATAGGGCAAGATTTTGTCCTAGTTCTTGTGTTCTGTGTCGACATACATGCAGAGCATGTCTGCGATGGTCTTATTAGGCCGCTCTGTTAGTCTGTTCGTTTCTGGGTGGTACGCCGTTGTTCTCCGATGAGCTGTACCACTGAGCCTGAGAACGGACTCCAAAAGTTCTGCCACGAACGCAGTTCCTCTATCCGCGATGAGCACTCTTAGAGCACACTGCTGAAAGACGACGTCTTCTATGAAGAAAGGAGCCGCTTCTGCTGCTGTGGCTATCAGCATGGCTTTAGTTTCTGCGTAGCAAGACAAGTAATCCGTGGCTACAATGATCCATCTGTTCCCTGTGGTAGAAGTTGGGCATGGGCCCAGGAAATCCATTCCAATTTGGGGAAATGGCTTTGCTGGTACTTGGACGGAATATAATAAGCCGGCCGGCCTGCCGGGTTGTGCTTTGCGTCTTTGACAGTCGGCTCATGTTTCGACGTGATGTTTCACAGCAGCAGGTAGGTTCGGCTAGTAGAAACTGTTTTGCAGACGCGATAATGTTCGAGTGCAACCGAGATGACAGGAGGTGACTTCGCCATGGCAGGCTTCCAGAATTTCTTTTCACAGTGATGCAGGGACGACGAGCAAGTATGGGCTGCCGGTGGAGAAAAGTTTTTCTTGTATATGACGTCGTTCCTTAAACAATAAGATGGCACTTCTCTCGCAAAAACTCGCGGCACGTCTTCACGTCGTCCTTCTAAGATGTCGATAAGCGGAAGCAGGTCATGCTCACTGCGCTGCTCTTGTGAAATAGTGAATGCGTTGATGACTCCAAGGATTCGGCGTCCATAGACTCGTCATTATTAGCGCCAGGCTAGACGGGTGA
The DNA here is from genome assembly GCF_013339725.1 of Rhipicephalus microplus. NCBI lineage: Eukaryota > Metazoa > Arthropoda > Arachnida > Ixodida > Ixodidae > Rhipicephalus > Rhipicephalus microplus. The sequence goes on from NW_023607711.1 coordinate 43,244, forward strand.
CCGCGAGAGACGGTCTGCGTCGGTGTGCCTCTTCCCTGGTTTATAAATAATGGTCATATCAAACTACTGAAGCCGAAGGCTCCAGCGTGCTAAACGGCCGGATGGGTCTTTCAAGTTAGGGAGCCAGCAAAGCTAGTAGTGATCACTGACGACCTAGAATGAGCGGCCGTACGAATACGGTCGAAATTTGAGAACCGCCCAAACTACGGCGAGGCACTCTTTCTCGGTAGTCGAGTAGTTCTCTTCCGTGCGAGAGAGAGCTCTGCTGGCCTAGGCTATCAATTTCTCGGTGTTAACTTGCCATTGTATCAGTACGGCGCCCAGGCCTGCATTGCTTGCGTCGGTGTGAAGTGCTGTTGGCGCTTCCTGGTCAAAGTGCGCAAGAACCGGAGGTGTTTGGAGGAGTTGCATAGTTCGTTGAATGCTGTTTGTTCCTTTTCACTTCAAAGAAAGGTAACATCCTCTCATGTGAGCCTCGTCAAGGCGCCGCCATGGACGAAAAGTTGGCGATGAATCGTCGGTAATTAGCGCCGAGGCCTAAAAAGCGTCTCACCGCTTTTTTGTCATGCAGTGCGGGAAACTTTGCGACAGCGTCAGTTTTGCCCGGGTAAGGTCGAACACCTTCGTGGCTGACCACGTGGCCTAAGAAGCAAAGTTCGCTGAAACCGAAATGGCACTTCTCTGGTTTCAAAGCCAGGCCAGCCGAGCGTATAGCTAGTAGAACTGCGAATAATCAACTTAGGTGTTTCTCGAATGTAGCCAAAAAGACGATAACGTCGTCTAGTTAGACCAAGCATGTCTGCCACTTCAGTTTGATAGCACAGTATTCATGAAACGCTGAAAAGTGGCTGGAGCAGAGCATAACCCAAATGGAAGCATTTTAAATTCATAAAAACCGTCGAGCGTCACAAAAGCAGTTTTTACATGGTGTCTCTCGTCGACCTCTATTTGCCAATAGCCACTTCACAGGTCCATCGATGAGAAATAGCATGCATGCCGCAGCCGATCATAAGAGTCATCTATGCGTGGCAGCGGGTAGACGTCTTTCTCCGTTACTTAGTTTAAATTGCGGTAATATCTATATAGAAACGCAAGCTGCCGTTTTTCTTTTTAACTAATACCACGGCGGATGCTCAGGGACTTTTGGAAGGCTGTGTTACGTCATCTTCGAGCTTCTTCTGAACTTGCTATTGGATCTTCTCACGTTCTTTCGGAGCCACACGGTATGGGTATTGACGGATCGATCTCATAATTTCTTCAACGATGATTCAGTGCCGGGTCAGTGGTGTTTGCTTGACTTTCGACGTGCACGAAAAACAATTTTTGAACTGGTGAATCAGCTCTCGTAGGCGCTGTTTATCTGAGGGTGACAGGGTTGAGCAAATGTTGACAGACAGAGGTGTTGAGGTTGGGGTGGTAGTGTCATCCGGTAGGAAAGCGAAGCAATCTCTGGCTCGGACCATGTCGTCGTAGTAGGCAATCGCAGTGCCCTTCTGTGTGTGAACACTCGTTGCTGAAGTTGGTGATGAGCACTTCTGCCCGCCCATCAATTAGTGCCAGAACGCCTCCTGCTATTGAAACCTTGCGCAAGCGATAGCGTGTCTATTCGCTTCAATATATCCTTATTACGGCACGGCCGTTCACATACCACCGACACGAGGCTGCAAGATATGGGCACGATCATCCTATTATCTGCTACACGTAAGCGTTGCAGTTGTTCTTCAGTGGTGCGCAGAGAAATATCTTTAGGTCGAAAGAAACAACGCCGCTCATTACGATTTCGAAAGACGATAGTCTTTCTTGGGGACTGTCTGTGCAATTGTGTGTTGTCCGCCCTTAGCGGTTGATTGATTGATTTGTGAGGTTTAACGTCCAAAAAGCACCATATGATTATGCGAGACGCCGCAGTGCAGAACTCCAGAAATTTTGAACAACTGGGGTTTTTTAACGTTCACCCAAATCTGAGTACACGGGCCTACAACAGTTCAACCTCCATTGGAAATGCAGCCGCCACAGCCGGGATTTGATCCCGCGACCTGCGGGTCAGCAGCCGATACCTTAGCCTTTAGACCACCGTGAGGGGCACGGCCCTTAACAATACCTCAAACGGCACTAAACGGCCGACCCCAACCGTAGCGCCCAACAATATTGCTCGAGACTTGACGTTCATTGTTGTGCGATTGTGAATTAAAAAGGAAATATTGCGCATATCTGAGGCGCCTTAGCAACATGTCAATGTTTTTTATGTCTGCATTTATACTAGAAGAGGCACACAAGTAACTCTAAGGACTGTAGCGTTTATCGCGCTGCGCTGACAGTGCAATACGATGCTCAAAAAGGCGTTTCCAACGTTTCGCTACGACGACCCGGCGGTAGTACCTGCCCGTCGCTTTTCGTTCTACATTATCAACTCCGAGACAGGCGCGCATCTTTCTCCGCAGTGCGCATGCCTTCGTTTTCGAAGATAACTGCCAGATGGAGCTCATCGGCAGATGGAGCTCAACGTGGCTCAATGCATTCGTTTGCCTCCACTATACGCTCGAGGCACCTAACGTAGCGCCTCCAGAACACTTTTCACCAATTTTATTGCGCAGAACATCAAAGAAACGTATTGTTCACTCTCTCCAGACGCAAGACTATTGTCTTTCGCCAACATTTGCCGTGTAACAAGCAGATTCGGGGTCAATTGTTTTCCTGTGGTGTCAACAACGCTTCAACTCTTGTGGAGCATACAATGTGGCCGTGATTGTTTACATTTCGAGCGCGTATACACCAGTCTGACATGCGTGATGTGGTGCTTTGTTGTGATGTTCAGAAAACTAGGTGCGTCGCTGTGAACCACGACAGCAAATGTGTTACATCGCCACGCAGTTGTCGAGAAATTAATGAGCTCCAGTTCGATATTACAGCTTTCCACTGTAGGCATGAGTACAGTGGTCACTTGATGTCGCCAAGATATAAACGCAACTTTGGCAATTCTTGCAGACGCAATTGCTGAAGCAGTAATTTTAAGATAACAGAGTGCGTGTTACGCTGAAATTCATAAACTTCTACTTTCGACATACGTCGAGACGAGTCCCAGCAAGTTTGACTTTCACCTTTCTGTTCCACCACCAAGATTTCTACCAAAGTTTAGGCCACCCGACCAATCCCGTACAAGTGTTATTGGTGCTTCTGGGTTTCAAAATACACATTTTCGACGAGTAAGAACCACAACACAGCACAGCCGTGGCATCATTTTCTAACTGAAACATTTTTTTCTCGTGTACAGTGTTCGCGCAAGTAGCGACAAACATCGACGTGACGTGGTGCCATCACTTCCAGCAGCATACAACCTCCAGTCACCGACACTCACCGGACATGCGATAACAGAGACTTGTCCATTCGTATGCTTACTGAACCAATTTGATAGCATAATGTTTCCTCCGCACTGCATTCATTTCGGCCAAGCCGTTATGTAGTTATTGCTAACAATGGAGCTACAAAGGTGCGCTGGCACGACTGCGCTGTACGTTGCGCAAAAATTATTGCATTACTCAATCACTTGTTCGGGCGTATCTGTCAACAGAGCCTATAGGCGTCATAAAGCCTGAGCACATGTCGCGCTTTAGTACGAGAGAATAACGGAGAATAAACTTCAGAGTAACCACGCGTAAACGGTACTTGCTTCTCAGTACATTTGATTTTTCTTGCGGTTTTGAATTATAAAATAAACATAGTGCTGTTGTCTTTATCCCAGTGGAAGTTGTTAGTGTTTAATGAATGTGCCAGTGTAGTAGAAGGTGCAGATCCTGTCTATCTGGAGTAAGCAACAAACAAAACTGAAGTTGAACGGTCAGTTCGTAAGTTCACTTGCGACGTAACAACAAACCTCCAGCAAGTTGGCATGGGGCTCCGGAAATTTCGACCACCTGAGGTTCTTTAACGTGAACCTAAATCTAAATACACGGGCCTCAAACATTGTCGCCTCTATCGAAAGTGCAGCCGCTGCACCCGGGATTTGCTCCCGTGACCTTCGAGTTAGTAGACTAGTGTTCTCTTGGCCTTCCGTTCCCCGCCATCCGTTCACCTTTCTTCTAGCACTTTCGTGCTTGTGCTGCAACCCTTAGTACTATGTATTTCACCAACTAGCCGTTTTCCTTCAATGTATTTTAGTGTATTTGTATTTTTACATAACCACTGTACCATCGAGGTCGAGCAACAACTGATTTACTGAATTTGCACGAAGTTGCCTCCTGAAAATCGGCGTGCGCAATAGCTGTCACGACCACGTCACTATAGCACACTCCCCAAGCAATACACTCGTGTAACAGAGAAATACAAACTCTTTTTCTGAAGACAAACACAGATATTTTGCCCACACACATATTTATCTCGACCATGTCAAGCTTTGTCAGGATTTTATGACATCTGAAGATTTCATGTGCCCTTTGACTTTTTGTGGTCCTTACACATTCGTGCTATTGAAAAAGTGCCGACATATCCAAGAAGTGAATGATGAGGAGTGGGCGAAGCTCCGGAGGTAAACCTGGTAAACCATGAATTCTCCGTACTTTTAGCCCACTCGATTTTATTACAACGCTCCACCTAGCATACGTCGCCGCACTAAATCAAACGATTGCCTTCCACCAATGACACGTGCCCTATTGACATCATTCCTATTTTATAACATCTCGCATCTTCATCTCCAACTACAAGTACCGCCATCTAGTTTATAGCATCTTGCATCTTTTCATGGATGGATGGATGGATGGATGGATATGGCTGTACCCTTTAGATCGGGCGGTGGCTAGCGCCACCAAGCCGTAATACTTAATGAACCCAAAACTATATTTATTT